>OZ025291.1:448186356-448411356 GCA_964019185.1 Maratus speculifer
GCAATAATATAAGTTACTTCCTGTATATTTACAGGAACATAAAAAAGATTTCTGCCACTATACTCTATCCGAAGTACTGACTACTATAACAGCAAAATCTGAATATTTTTAAAACTTCGTTATCGTACGAACGCACCTCATTTGCTACGCTTCACGTGCAATTTGCAACTTGTTAATGCATGTTTTCATCTATGCATTGTGTAAATTTTTTACTCCTTTTAACGATAAAATGTAACATTAGAGCCTCAGATGTAGCAAAAAATATTGCTGAAGGAAATAACTTTTTTGTACTTACACCTAATAAACCTTAAACGTAGTAAACTTCAAACTATTGTCTTACCACCATACTACGATTGTTGAAAAAAATAACAAAACCTTATTTAATGAAACACTTTGCAATTGAATAAGATAAAGCTAACCTTTACGATTATATGGTGGCTGGAGTCTATCAAAAACAATTGATGGTTAAAACCTTAGATTATTTTTAAATTTATAGAACGAAACTGGTTCTATAAATTAACTAGTTCAATAAATTTAGAATAACACATGCAAAAGAAGAAACTCTAAGATGCAAATTCAAGAATTTAATTCAACTGCAAGGATACTACATCTATTGTTTTAATACACATTTTCAATTTGCTGCAAGTTATGACCATGATAAGTATGTTTGATAGAAATATTTAGACAGCATATACCTTTAATGATTAATTTTTAATTCTAAAAAGAATTTCTATTCTCTATATTTGTGTTTTCATAATATGATTATTACTGCTTCAAATAATTATTACTGATATACTTACTAATTGTAAGTAAAAGCAATTTGTTGATTTCGAGTGCAGTTTGTATTTTTAGAATTGGACAATTTACAAGCCTTTACCCCATCTTTTTATTTATAGAATATTTGCTAGGCGTTAATACACACATACGTGAGTAATAACGCCAAAAATTATTGTCAAGATAACATGCAACTGCGATTTATGAATATTTATCTGGTAAAATATTGTTTCTTGTATACATCGTTATTAAGTTCTGGAAAAATTTCTGGATCAGTCAGGATCAAATCCTATATTTGTTGGAAAAAATCTAAACTTAGCCGCACTAAACTGATAGAATTTTTACGTGGCATTATTACCCTTGTACACTTTAGTATAAATTTAGGAACAGGTTTCATTTTTAAACATATTTGTTTTGACAAAAGATTGTTGCTGATTTTGACAAATGAAATAATTTTCTAGTTGAAGATGATTACCTTCAGAAGAATTTATTATGAATGTTCTGTTAAAAACACTAGAAGTGACGAAGCGATTTTTAAAAACAGTGCCAGTTTTTCGAAAACCTCTTTCTATTAATCTGCATGAAAACTGTAAATAATATGATACAAAATAACTCCAGGATGTGAAGAAATATTTATTTTCTTTTCACTTTTTTTCTTTGAATACAAGACACTTAAAGTCAATGCTCAGAATTATTTTATTATAGTTATTAATTAATCAACTCATTACTTAATATAATGCATTTTTACTTATTTACATTTTTTAGATCATAAAAGTTTTATCGTGTCATTTTAAAAAAACACTGCATAAAGTAATTACCTCTATACAGCGAGACCATTTTAGCCGGTCCAAAATGTGGTCACTTTAGACAGGTTTCACAGCAATCACTACGCTACCAAACAATATGAAAAATGTGATATGAACCAATTTCCGAAATATGTAATAGTATAAAATGTATACATTAATTATTATGTTAAATTTTAATCAGTCTAATTAAGTTTTCATTTCATTAACTCGCTTCAAATTCTTCGGATGTTTTCCTGAAATGATTACTTTGTACACATTTATAAGTAAATAAAAAAATAAATTTACATAAATTGGAATTAGTATTAAAATATTTTCTGCTTTTGCACAACGTCATTTAACAATTTAAGCTAGACGTAATTCTTGCAAATTTATCTTTAATTAAGTCTCATTCTTCGAAATAGAATATTAATATTTACATCATGCATGACTGAGATATGCATAATTAATTGCAAGATAATAAATTTGTTAACTAAAATTTAAAATTTCAAATATGAAAATTTATACAATGTTTCAAATGTTATGAGCAAAATATTTAATGCAGCAGTAAAATATAAAGTTAAAATTTTGGTATATGCTATATTTTTTGACCATTTAACTTACTATTCAAAAGTTGATACATAACACATTTTTTAATTTTGGAAATCATAAGCTATATTTAATCAATTCCAACATAGATGTAAACTGTTTTTAATTCTATTCTGTCCGGCTGTCTGCCTGGACAATTACACTTCCATTATCATCAGTATACTAAATTACCATGATTTTATGTCTGTTTATAAGCAATGAATTTAGGATATCGAAACGTTTAAGGAACTTTTTAGCATTTATAGCTCTTTAACACAGACACTGAAAAGTCTTCGGTAACATTTTTGTTTATGGGGAAAATTCATTTTCAATCTGCTATGAATATTGGTATTTGCATATAAAGATATTTCTATTTTAAAAAAAGTGCAACGGCTTTTGACAGTTATTTTTTGTGAACTTAGGTTATATTACGTTGTTCATTAATTTTGCACAGAGGTGGCAAGAGAGGTGTTGCACATAACAAAATGAAAATTGGTGTTAATATAGACAAATGTTGATAAATGCGTTACTGCAGGCAGTTTTTAAATCGAATAATTATACTAGAGATATTTAGAGTTAAAGTTGGTCATAAAGTCGATTAGAAAGTTTTATATTAACAAAAGCCATACAAACACTGTAAAACATTTACGTCAAATTTACGGTAAAAAATTACAGTTCTTGCCTTAAAAATTGCTGTAAAATTAAATGCATATTCCTTTTTTTTAGTGTAAGAATTTTACCATTTTTAGATCATTCTATACATTAGAGGTTCTCGTTATGCAGACTGCATTTACTTTTTTTAATTTGAATTATTTTTTGAGGATGTATTTACATTTTATATATTATCAGATATTTTTTATATATTTTAGAAAAATAATTTATTTTAAATTGTTGCCAACTATTAAAACAACGCAAAGAATAAAATTCTTTCAAATTAAGTAACTATTGGCATGTCACTATTTTAAGTAGATAAAAATTTCCAATTAATATTAATTGAATATTAGATATTTTAAAAGGAAAATATTGAAAATAGCGGCAAACAAATATATTTACTTGGGATTTTAAAAGAGAAAGAGAAGTGTAAAAAAATAAATTCATAACTGCAAATTAAATTTATTAAATATTTATTGCTTTAAATTCATTTTCAAGTATATATTTTTTATTTTGCTTGTTGGCAATTACGAAAGATAAATTCAGCTACAATTAAATTAAAATATATATATTATCATTGGATTCCGGCTTACAATAGGAAACGAACTTAAAATATTCACAAATCAGGGTATGAAAAAGTAAAATATAAATAAAAAACAGATTTAAGATATGTAATAGAATTTTTGTTTATTCCAGTGAAATGAAAAAATATGCTCACAAATAGCGATCTTTGGAGATTTTTCTCGACTACTGACTACAGACTTAAGTATAATATTATATCATTTTAATGCGTTCAAAACTCAACTTAAAGGTATTGTTGGTATTTTTAGTATTATAGTATTTTTAGTTATTTAGTACAATATTTTTCTTTGTATCATTCTAAAACTATATGGAATGTAAAAAAAATCTTTAAGATAAATTATCAATTTAAAAATAATAATAATAAATAAAGTAGCAGTACAGTGCCAGTGAAAAAATCACTTCACATTTAAAACACAATCTCAATGTGCGAATGTTTTATTTTTTTTCAGTTTAAAATAGAAAAGATGGGGGAAAGAGTTAATAATTAGCAATTATAATTACCTTAATTATAATTAGCTCAATTATAATCAGCTAAAATGGGCAAAAATATGCTTTATGGTGTCTTTAATTTGAAATATTAAATATAACATTTTGTTAAATGTTACAATTTTTACAGATATTACAAAACACTCATAATTCGTCTTTTATTTAAACAGTCACGTACGTTCTCATCTTTCGGATTGAGTTGAAATTGAATAAAAAAGAATTCAAAAAATTCTTATATTTATCATTTTTTACTCTCACTTTCAAATATGTTTTATGATTGAAGAAACTTTTCTTTATTTTATTCAAGTTTTTTCTCTTTGTTTTTTTATCAATTTTGTAAAAAGAATACTTTTAAAGTTCTAAATTATGTTTAACATGTTACTCCAAAATATTACTTTGTTTACTATGAAAACTATGATTTTAGATATATAGTTAGATGTATATTTAGGTATATATTTAGATATATCACAGATACATTTGAAAAAAATTTCTTTCTTTGTAAAGAGTAACAGGAAAAAATAATCTCGTGATTATGTACATTTAAGCCGCATTATAATTAGTGAAGCTAACATATTATTCCTAATTGCTAAAAAAGTGTAAATGAGACTTTAAAAACAGAAAATAGCTTTATTTTGTTGACATGTTTGAACTCATCACAGAGTCATTTCCAAAAGAATTATAAAAGGTAATCTAAAGTTGCACTTTTTATGGTGCATTGAACTAAAACGCCATCATTCAGTATTTCAGTTTCAGTTAGTAAAGCTAACCTAAAATTTTGGTCTTTAGAGAGTAACATAAAATATTAAATGTAAAATTAGTTACATAGTTTATGTCATACACACTACATGGTCATTAATCATCAAGTACTTGAATTTTAGACATTCTTTTGTAGAATTGTTAAAGATATACTTCACAGATTCTTCTATATGAGTTCAAGATTAGAAAATTATACTGACTTTATAATTAGGAAATTTAATTTGTCAAAAATTACCCTTAGGCGACCAACAAAAATTAAAGAAAACTGATAATATTTCGCATAACCTTGTGAAATAAATACATGGGATGATCTATCCATAACGCATACAAACATGTGGATATCTAGTAATATATGGGACCATTTGTGAAGTTTAACAAATATTAGTGAAGAGATGCATAGAGTTTTTTTAATCAATTATTTTTAAATCAATTATTAATACTTTTTTTCTGATATTATACACGCTGTTACACCAAATTTAACGGTAGTTAAAAAAATAGGCTAGGATATTTTTTTCTGTTTCTTAATATATATTTTTAAAGATTTTTAAAATTATATTTAACTTGTCCAGAAAGTTATTAAGAAACTAATATGTTGGTATGTATCTAAATAAATTAAAAACTAATGTAAACACACTTGCTAAATTTCTTCTTTAATAAAATGAAGGGCATAAAAGATAATTTTATGCAAAATAGAATTATAAAACCTTGCGATCGTGTGAATTTAAATAGAATTATAATTAGTTAAACTAATGCAAAATATACTTTTCGATGTCTTTTATTCGAAATATAAAATTTATAATCTATTCAATATTTCGCATTAAGCATTTCACAGAGGAACTAAGCATTTATCTAATTTCACATACTCAGCCAGTAACGTACACTCTGCCCACCCAATTTGAATTGAAATCAAACAATGAAAAAATAATTAATTATAACATTTATCCTTTTTCACATTCACTTTCGAGTTATGGAATTATCATAATCTCGCGATTATGTTAATTTTGATGGAATTATAATTATTTAAAGAAGTGTAAAATATGCTTTACGATGTCTTTTATTCGAAATATTAAATATATAATATATTCAATGCTTGACATTATATATTTCACAGATGAAATAAAACAATTATCTAATTTCACGTATCCAACCAATCACGTACACTCTCACCATCCAATTTCAATTGAAATCGTATAATGAAAAAATAATATTAAAATTTATCATTTTTTTTTTACATTCACTTTTGAATTATGAAATTATCGTAATCTCGCGATTATGTTAATTTAAGTGGAATTATACAATTAGACAAACTAATGTAAAATATACTTTTCGATGTCTTTTCACAGATGAACTAAAACATTTATCTAACTTCAGGTATCTAACTATTCACTTGCACTCACACCATCCAATTTCAATTGAAATCCAATAATAAAAAATTAATATTAATATTTATATTTTTTTTTACATTCACTTTCGAATTATGAAATTAACATAATCTCGCGATTATGCTAATTTAAAAGGAATTATAATTATTTAAACTAATGTAAAATATACTCTTCGATATATTTAATTCGAAATATTATATATATATAAATTATTCAATGCTTCACGTTAAACATTTCACAGATGAACTAAAACGTTTATCTAATTCCACGTATTCAACTAGTCGCGTACACTCTCACCTTTTAATTTAAATCCAATAAGGAAAAATTAATAACAACATTTATCATTCTTTTACATGCACTTTAAACATATGAAATTAACATAATCTCGTGATTTTGTCAATTTAAATGGAATTATAATTAGTTAAACTAATGTAAAATATTCTTTTTGATGTCTTTTCATAGATGAATTAAATTAATTATCTAACTTCACGTATCCAACCAGTCACGTACACTCAACCATTCAATTTGAATTGAAATCGAACAATAAAAAATTAATGTTAACATTTGTATTTTTTTTTACATTCACTTTCGGATTATGAAATTAAAATAATCTCGCGATTAAGTTAATTGAAATAGAATAATAGTTAGTTAAACTAATGTAAATTATACTTTTTGATGTCTTTTCATAGATGAACTAAAACATTTATCTAACTTCACAAATAGCATAATCTCTCGATTATGTTAATTTAAATGGAATTATATTCAGCTTAACGAATATAAAATATACTCTTCGATGACTTTAATTCAAAATATTAAATATAGAATCTATTCAATGATTCACGTTAAACATTTCACAGATGAACCAAAACATTTATCTAATTTCACATATCCAACCAGTAACGTACACTCTCACCTTCCAATTTCAATTGAAACCGAACAATGAAAAATTAATTAATAATAATGTTTATCATTTTTATTAGTTGAAAAATGTTTATGCTTTCAGTTTGTCTGTTCGTCTGTTCGCGCTCTAACTCACGTAAATATACTCGGATTGCCATGAAATTTTAGGACATTATTGACGTTTACTCTAGCACGAACCCTATTCAAAAGGAAGTTTCTACCATGATAATTTATCTACAGGAAGAATCAAAAGTTTCCTATTACATTACGGCGTATAGGGAAAAATCGTTTCAAAGAAATTTTAAATATGTTATACCCTGTCAAACATATTAAAATTTATATGCTTTTACGAGGTGCATTAAAATATGCATTCTATAAAATATAAGGTGAAGATGTAGCTATTATTCATTTACAGGGTCACACAGAAGAATTCCATTAGATAATGGAATTATGAGATAATTAGATTCCATTAATAATTTAAATATATTAAACTGTTTCATGTATAATAAAATTGATGTATGTCAATGAGGCTTAGAATAAATTATACGATATTGCCTTCTCTAATATAAAGTACATAGTATTTACAGTGACACACAAAAGATTTCAAATAGTACATTCTTTCCGAAGCACTGTATATGTATCCGATGTAGCGGATGGATGGATGAAATGCATTTTAATTATTATATGCGCGTATAAGTGTAACTAAATTTATGCATATTATATGGTGTGTATAAATGCTATAGTTAACATACAGGGCTACCCAAAAGAGCTCGCCGACGTTTCTGAATATGAGAATAAATTACTAAAATTAAATAAATTATGCATTTTTACGCTGAACTGCATTAAATTTACTAAGAAATGTTTGCAAAATATTAATAAAATGATATACAGTGCCACGTAAAGAATTGGGTACATGGAGCCTATGAATAATAATTTATGAGAAAGTTATTTCAGTTGTTTTAAGAGTGTTTTAGTTTAAAATAGATTTTAGCTTAATACTGACGTGTAATAAAGGCACAAGGTTAAGTACAGGGCTGAATAAAAGTATTCAAGTATGCTTCCATCTGTTAGTATAAATTGTTGAAAAATAAACAAGAGCATTTATAATTTTTTTTACATTAACTTCCAAATTATTTCTTAATAATTGAGTAAACTTTTATTTATTTAAATAAGTTTGTCTTATTAGCTTCTTAAAAGTAATTTTCTTAAGTTATTAAAGATATTTAGTTTATTACTTCAGAATTATACACTTTTATATGCAGTATATGGCTATTAATAATCGGACATTTTCAATTTTAGACATTTTTATGAATATTTAAATGTTTAATTGTCGCATTCTTCTGGACCTTCAGAATTATAAAGATAACGTTTGCCCTCGAATTTTTCAGTGTTTGATGATAAATTTTTACAAATGATTTTTTGCAATTATTTCTAATGGTCCGAAAAATAACGGGAAGTTCAAAGAAATTTAAAGCGTAATAAAACAAATACATTTTTTCAAAGCATTTTACACCTGTATCGCCATAAAACATTAATTGTATGTAAAATGTATAATTTCTATGCAATTTTCTGTAAGGAAATTTTTAAATTGTGGTATCTTTTTGTGCATTCATTACAAATAATACCTATACATCATTACTGCCTTTGAGTCAAAATAGTACATAAAAAATTACAAAAATATACAATAAAATAAAATTAAAGATAAAACTTTATTCGGAGTCCAATTCCTTAACTTAATGAGATTACAATAATATGAAGAATATTATGTCATTTGAAAAAAAAAAATAAACTTTTGCATTTATGAAATAATGTTTGTATTACGTTTCACAAAATAAATTAATGACAAGATGAATTGAATTAAGTGAATACTCCTTAATCCCTAATTACATTAAGATGTAATCCAAAACTATTTTTATTGAATTATTGGAAACATTGCAATAATTGCCGAAATTATAAAAGAATGTAATGAGGTTTCTGTTTAAATGTACATTTATCTGTTAACAGTATATCCGATACAATAATTGCAAAAATAGATAATAATTACAAGCTCTAATCTAATTCAACATTTACAATAATTATTTTATCTTTTTTGTATCTACATTGGGATAGTTAAAATAATGTAAAGTAAATTTAATTAAATACACATTCTTCTGTAGTGTTTAATTTCATGTTATGGCAAATTTGCATAATAAATTCAGTTACATATGATTTTAAAAATAACTTTTACAATTAAATGAGGGATAAATTATTAATTTTACATATATTGTTTTTGTCATATTCTAAAAATATTTTTCCTGTGATCTGGAATGTATCATTATTTTATCGTTGGGTCATTTGACATAATATGAAGAAAAAACTTCACGAAGAAAAGGAAAGGTAATAAATTCAGTTACATCTAATTTAAAAAATGACTTTTACAATTAAATAATGAATAAGTTATTAATTTTATATATATTGTTTTTGTCATTGTTTAAAAGTACTTCTTCTGTGACCTGGAATAAATTATTTTAATGTGGGACCATCGACTAACGGAAAAAGATCTTGCATTTTAAAATTGCCTCTATGCTTTATGTTCTAGTTCTTACTTTAAATAAATGTAAAAATCATTATCCCAACATAATTTCTTCATTCAATGTCATGTCATGAGATGCCATCAAATGCAAAATTTTAGAACTTAGAAAATATGCTACGTTAGTTTAAAGTATGAAATATGAATTAACTATATTAATTAATTCATTCTCTTGGGTAACTTCATGTTTTAAACGGAACAAAATTATCCTGCTCCCCCTTTGTTTTAAAATCCAAGTTACAATTTTCAGAATGTACAGTCTAAAAATATATTTTATAGCAGGAATATACCCAAGTATTTACAGGGACATACAAACGATTACAGGAACAATTTTAAGTATTCCGTTACATTACTGCAAATGGGCAAAATAATTTCAATTGTATTTTAATGGGATTACAACCTTTCGAAAGAGTATAGCACTTGTTGAAGCAAGATATAAATATTTTGTAAAACTATTTGTACGCATCTCATTACCCATATTTGACGATTTTTAGTAATTTAATTGTATCTCGTATCAGTTAAATTTTAACATGAGACGTGAAACCTTAGTGACCAACAGCTATAATTTGTCAAATTTTACACACATTTGTTTACTGCATAAATTAATTCCACGAAAAATATTTCTGCCTTTTTATGCTACATAGGGTTACAACATTGGATTTTTTAAATTAGTAAATTATTTTTAGTATGTGTATTTTTCTGCGAGAAACATTTCAAGTCCAATTTATTATAATACATTGTAATTTCTAAAAATTTATTTTTCCGTGAAGAAATGTTACATGAAGGTTTTACATCGTTCATACTTACTGTGAAATTTTGAAATCTAAGATAAGGATTTTTATATTATAGAAACTGTCATAAGAATTATGAAGTTATGATCTAATATTTTCGAAGTGTTGTTTTATCATATCGATAAAATTACACGAAAACATTTCTAAAAAACTCTACTCTAGTTAAAAATAATGTACGTTCGTTTTTATCGGTTTGAACTGAATAAATAATTAAATTACAGTAAATTAAATAACAAGATTGTATTTGTACTTTAATAAAAATATATAAATAGATAATATCTGATTGTGAACTTAGCTTTATCTTAAGAAATTTTTAAAGTGAAAAAAATTATCATAGATCCCATTAAAAAATACTTGCATTAACGTAATGCATATTTCTATTATATTTAGAAATATACATTAATTAGAAGATGAAAATCTTTAGGATATTTTCTGTCCCTCCATAATCCAATTACATGCTAATGTAATATCATAATTATTGATTTCATGTAAATTTTAAATTAAATTTTCTTCAGTAACATATTCGTGTAAATATCTTTATTGAAATTCATTTTTATGAATAAATTTATATGTTAATTCGCTTAGTAAATTAAAAAATGGTAAAATTGGTGACATAAATGTGATCTTCTAATGAAACTCTAACATTAAATTAAATATTTTTAAATTTCAATTTTTTTATATATGTTTCTTAAAGTTTTCATTAATTAAATCACATTACATGTGGGTTAACATGACTCATCTAATAACGCAATGTTACGGTTTCATTTATCTTTAATAAAAGAAAATAAAACTTTATGAAAAAGCTTGGAACCTATTATTGAACATACAAATTTATTATTTATCGTTAAACTGTAAATTGCATAATATATGAACTGAAAAATGCAAAATTATTTTTGCATGGAAAACAGTATGTCAGTCTAAGTAGAATTAATCTGTGAACATACATTTCTTCCATTTTTATGTTTTTATATTTCTAGATGGAATTTTTAAACTATTGTTGCCTATCCTAAAAAAGCTAAATACAAACATTACCGTTCTAGGAACAAACGGAAAACACTTAAAGCTAATAAATCCATTAAAATGCATTAAAATCTAAAAATAGGATAAATTACGTCATATTTGAAATTAGCAAACGATAGCTAGTAATTTTGTTTTAAGAAAAAAAAAAAATACGTATGCATTTATTTCATTCTTTGAGATTATCTTTTCCTTTGTGAACCTTTGTGAACCTTTGTGAATTCTCAGACATCATAAGTAAGATTTTCTTTCCAACAATAAAACTAATTTTACGTGAATGTGAAAAACTGAAAGAACACCTTTGCTAAAATTACGTCATATTTGAAAGTATACTTTTCAAATGCCTTTTAAAAAGAATTTATTTATAGCGTTGTTAAACAATATCAAGTAACGAAGACTTAATTTATGCTTACTTAATTCTTTTTCATATTAAGTTATTTTTAAATTTTTGACATCTTTTTAAAATGAAAAATTAAAAAAATAACATTGCATCCCTTTATAGTTCCAGATTTGGCGTTAAAAGTCTTCAATCAAAGGAAAATGAATGGAAATCCGTTTACAGGGAAATTTCCCATGTTCTTATATAATACAATCTTTTAAAAGCCAATAGAGCAATCCTGGTTTTAGTAACTGGGTTATCTGAACGGAGGGTTGTCCAGCGCAGCATGTAGGCGGCAGAGCCCTACTTAAAAAACCATTGAAAATATTTCGCAAATCACACGCGTATACCCGAGTATAATATTCTCCTTAGAACAGAACATTGATATTTTTTAAGTAAAAGTATATTACAATAATACCACATTGTTTTTATAAATCTTGCATATCAGTAATTAATTAAATTCTTAAAAAACTAAAATATTAAAATTAAACTATGTAAAAATAATTTAAATTACAATCAAGACTTGCAGAATCTAATAGAAATGTACCGGGTGTCCAATAAATGACTGACCCATTTTAAAATTAAATAACAAAAAAACGGTTTGAGATAAAAATGAGCGGTTTGCAGTATTGTTTTTAGAATATCAACAAATTTTAAAGTACGCACTTCCTTAAAATAGTTCGAATTTCGGCCAAAAGATGGCGCTGGCGTCATCAGGCTGCAGAAATAGAGTCTCTTTTTTTCTATTCAAGCTTATGATCTTTCCGGCTCATTTTCCAGAATCGAATCTGAGTCGAAGTATTGAATCGACTCTCCACTCAACTGCAGAAATAGGGTTTCTTGGTTGGAACGAGATTTAAAATAACATTTAAAATTGAACCATGTCTATTCTATTAACCTCTTCAGACAAATATCACGGGGAACTACAAAAACTAGTTTAAAATCACTGTAAAACATCTCCAAAGGTGTATCAATCTATAAATAAATACTTATGACATACAAACATTTATTGCAATACCTAAAAATAGTTTTAACAATTCTAGAAACATTTGCATTAATTTAAAGGCTGTTCTTTAATGTTTCAAAATTCTCTTCGGAATATGTTATTTTAATCGCTTAACTGATTCTCTTTTTTTATGTACAGTAAATTGAAAATATGGGATAAACGTTAGTTTTCTTAAACTAAATTAATCGTCAGATTTAATTTATATGTTTCTTCTACTAAATAGTATGAAATTGCATTTAAAATTTTTAGTAGTGTCAGAAAGCTTTAAGTGATGAAAGAAGAAAACTATTATTGCTAGTATGTTGTGGGGGCAAATCACTTAAATGTTTAAAACAATGGTATGCAAATAGCGTTCCCAAGTCCCCTGTCTATCAAAAAACGGGTCAATTACTTATAAATCGGCACATTGATTTTTTTAAAATCTTACAATAAAGGAATCCATGTACAACAAATCATGTCTTAAACATAAAAAATATATTCATCCGGAGAAAAGAACATTCTGAAAATATCTCCTGTATCTGATTTAAAATAAGTAACATTATTAAAAATATGATTTGTTATCTTTTTTAAAAATATGTATGAAAAATGCGAATGTTCAATTTATTTTGTAATATTTTCATTTATAAAATTGAACAAAAATAAGTAGACATTCAGTTATATCTAAAATAGCTATGGCCCCACCAGTAGGCGATAGGTTCTGACGTTTCAACTGGTAGACGGCAGGTGCTGGGTTCGAACCCAATCGCGTCCGTCGTCTTAACCGTTCGGAGTTTTCCGTGGTTTTTTTCGAACATTGTATTTCCTTGTGTAAATACGAGTTAAGTTCCCTTAGAAAGACCCCCACGGAGGGTATCCCACCCTTTTAGGGCCTATACTCCACGTGTAGATAATCGGCCAATATAAAATAAACCAAAACAAGCTAAAATATCTATAGACAATTTCATGGCAAAACATTTTTATGGAAACTTTTTACTGAAATAAAGTTTCGTTTCTTTTACTTCTAGTTTTATTAATATTACATGAGACAAAAGCTGTTGAAAACATTTCAGAAGACAACGCAGTATCCACTGTCCCGATCCTTTCTTTCATTTACTATCTCCCAATTCTACATTTTTTTCCTTTTGGATTCGATGAGTTGAAATACGAATCGGCTTTAAAAGCCTACACTGTAAAAAATCTGACGTTTATGCAGCATCGTCACTCCATTGCTTTTATAGAAAACGATTACTTCACCCAATTATGGAGCATTCTCATGGGTCAAAAGAGATATAATCTATAAAAGCGGGGGAGTGACATGCAGCAAAAGATTCGAATTTTTTACTGTGTAGATTACAATTTTTGAAGCTATATTTGTGTAGTGTAATACCGAATATCCGTAAAAAAAGCAATAAACATTAAATTGTTGCTCTTAGCACAATGTCAAGTTTAAATTTTGAAGAAGGGATTTGCGTCATCCACACTGTACAAAGAAGAGGTTATTATTATGCTGATTTAAATTTTATGAAATGCCAAATGGAGTTTAAATATCCACTACTTTGAGTCTTTGACCAACTCTAATTTTTTTCAAGTGAGTTTGTGCTAAAGTTTTCTGCGTAAAGATGGTCTATTCCTTGGAACAACGAATATTTTTAGTATTAGAATTTCACCGCCTGAATAACAGTGTTGTGGAAACAAGACGAAGTTTCCAACGAAAATTCAATATGACTAAAGGACCGTCGAAAAACACAATTAAAAGTTTGTTTGCAAAGTTTGAACGGACTGGAAGCGTCAACGATGATCGTGCAGGAAACGTAGGGCCACCACATGTTTCAATCATTGATGATAGTATCCAAAACGTAAAACAGGCGATTCAAATGCGGCCTCGAACGTCTGTTAGGAAAATTGCGAGCGAATGTGGAATACGAAAACCTTCGACACATCAAATCATGAAAAGGTGCTTAAACATGTTTCCGTACAAAATTCAGGCTCGTAAACCTTTGAATGTTTGCACCACCAATCAAAGAGAAATCTTCGCCAATGATTTACTTCACAAAATTGATGGTGGCGAGATTGATGTGGGATCTATTTGGTTTACTGACGAAGCCCATTTTTATCTCGACGGTTTTGTAAATAAGCAAAATTGGCGATTTTGGGGAAATGAAAAGCCCCATTTTTCAGTAAAATCGTCATTGCATTCGCCTAAAGTCACGGTATGGGCAGCTATTTCTTCGAAAGGAATCATTGGCCCATATTTTATGTATGATACAGTAACTGCCGCACGATATCTTAATGTTCTGCATGACTTTGTGGCCATACACCATGCCTTGGAAGGTTCAAATACTGCATCGTGGTTTATGCAAGATGGCGCCAGACCCCATCGAACGGACGAGATTTTTGATTTCCTCCAAGAATATTTTGATGATCGTGTCATTGCATTACATTTCAGGAACCATACAGGAAAAGGCATGGACTGGCCTCCCTACTCGCCTGATTTAAATCCTTGTGATTTTTTTCTGTGGGGTCACTTGAAAGAAGTTGTGTACCAGCAACAGCCACAAACTCTTTCCGACATTGAAAATTATGTTTATAATGCATGTCTGTCCGTTACGACCGAGACATTGTCTCGCGTATGTGAAAATTTTGTTTTGAGATTACGTCACATTATTGCTGCAGAAGGAGGTTACATTGAAAATATTGTTATTTAGTTTTTCAGTCATCAGCGCTGCCTATTGGCAAAATTGTAAATTATTTTAATGCTATGTATTTTGAAAATTATCCTGATTCAAACATAACAATCCAGCAAGTGGTGCTTTTTTTTCCTCAAAACTTTTTTTTTCTACTGTTGTTATTTATGTTCAAAACGGGTAAATCATTTAGTGACACTCTGTATTTCAACTCACCTAATTCAAAAAAGGAAAGATGTAGGATCGGGAGAATGATTAAATGAAAGAAAGAGTCGGAGTAAGGAAGCGGAGAATTTCGTATGTAATTAACTATGATATCAGTACACCGTTTAGATATTCAAGCAGTTATTATTTTTGTATTTTCCTGTAAAAATGGAAACTGCGTTGGGTTCTTAAATGTTTTTAACTGTTTTTGTCTCATATAATATTTAAAAAAATATAGACTAAAAGAGATAAAATTTTATTTCAGTAAAAGGTTATTATAAGCATGTTTTGAAACACTGAAACGCCTATTAGGTATTTTATGTAAAACTGAATGACTACTTATTTTAATTCAATTTCATAAACATAAATATTACAAAATAGCTTGAACATTAGTGTTTTTCTTTATATAATTTCTAAAGAGTTTATCGAATCATTCTTTTAATGACATTCCATATTTAAAATCAGATACAGGATATATTTTCAGAATGCTACTTTCTTGGTCATTCCGTCATACCGAATAATTTAAATAAAATGGGGGGGAGAGGGCAAAAATATATTTCAGGATCTATGAGGCTTTTTGTAATGAAGTTTTGAAAAGGGGTGACTCACAAAATATTAAAACAGGTATGGTAAATATTTTTTTCCTTTAACATCCTTCCATTTCAGCGGTAGATACGTTTGCTTTCGTGTGTGTGTATGTGGGGGGGGGGGGGGTGAGGTGTGTGCAAAATACATCTTAAAACCTCTCATGGCTTTCATAATAAATATAGGTCCGAAAGGAGTGGGATGCCCTGTGGGGGGGTTTCTAAGAGATCCTAACCCATATTTACGCAAGGAAATCCAAAATTTGAATAAAATCACGGAAAACTCCGAACGGTTATGCCGACAGACGCGATTGGGTTCGAACCCAGCACTGCCGTCTACCAGTTGAGACGTCAGAACCTATCGCCCACTGGTGGGGCCATAGATATTTTAGATAAAACTGAATGTCTACTCATTTTACTTCAATTTTATAAATATTATAATTGAAAAATAAATTGAACATTGGTATTTTTTCTACATAATTTAAAAAAGATAATAAATCATATTTACGCAAATATATTTTTATATTTGCCCGTACAACGTACCGGCAATAATAATGTGCTTCTTCCATCACTTAAAGCTTTTTGACACTACTAAAAATTTTAAATGCAATTTCATACTATTTAACAGAAGAAATATTTAAATTAAATATTACGATTATTTTAGGTTTAAAAAAGCGGCGTTTATCCCATATTTTCATTTCATTGTACGTAAAAAAGCGTATCAGTTAAGCGGTTAAAATAACATATTCCGAAGAGAATTTTGAAACACTAAAGAACATCCTTTAAATTAATTTAATTTTTTCTACAATTGTTAAAAATATTTCTAAGTTTCTTTAAGAAATGTTTGCTTGTCATAAATATTTATTCATAGATTGACACACCTTTGGAGATGTTTTACAGTAGTTTTAAACTAGTTTTTGTAGTTCCCCCTAATATTTGTCTGAGGAGGTTACAATAGACATAGGTTGTTACAATAGACCTAGTTCAATCTTAAATGTTATTTTAAATCTCGTTTCAATCAACAAATCCTATTTCTGCAGTCTGGGAGTGGAGAGTCGATTCAACATTTCGACTCAGATTCGACTCGGAAAAATGAGCCGGAAAGATCATCAGCTTCAGAACAAGAAAACAGGCTGTATTTCTGCAGTCTGATGCCGCCAGCGCCATCTTTTGGCCGAAATTAGAACTATTTGAAGGAAGTGCGTATTAAAAATTTATTGATATTCTAATAACAATATCGCAAACTGCGCATTTTTATCTCAAACCGTTTTTTTGTTATTTAATTTTAAAATGGGTCAGTCATTTACTGGACACCCGGTACATACATATAA
Organism: Maratus speculifer; assembly: GCA_964019185.1. Classification (NCBI taxonomy): domain Eukaryota; kingdom Metazoa; phylum Arthropoda; class Arachnida; order Araneae; family Salticidae; genus Maratus; species Maratus speculifer. The sequence continues at coordinate 448,203,802 of OZ025291.1, forward strand.
GCATATATATAAAGAAATTTATATTGCTAAAAATCAAATAAACATTATAAAACGTAACAGTAAAAATATTTTAAGGAATGTTTTTGCTGTGATTTTCATCTCACACTAGTTGTAATATTAAAGCAAAATTTTTAACAATAAAGAATCTCGTATCTTCCAAGTAGTACAAGAGTTTTATATAAAATAGTTATACAACACTTTGTACCAGTACATCTTTCTGTGAGTATATAACATACTGTTTATAAATTGTAATTGATATAAGTAAAAGTATATATATGTGTCAGTAATCTCACCCATTTAAAAAAAAATCTTACAAAGCTTATAGCAAAAATAAATTAAATTGTTTAAAAATTAGAAAGTACTTTTATTAATAATTTTTTTGGTGTTTTTTATATCTCTTTGTCGCGTGTCATTTCTATTGACCTTGAAATAGTTTGAAATTTTTATTTTTAGTTAAGTTTCAGATCATGGTCTATATTTGAATTTAATTTTTTGCAATAGAGTGCGTGTTTTTTGTTATTTATATCTCAGTGTCGCGTGTCATTTGTATTGTCCGAGAAATATTTTGAAATTTTGTTTTATTTATATTATGACTATGGAACTTATTTGACGGTTCCGAAACATGTCAATGTATTTTATTGTTACTATAACACCTTTCTTAATTAAAATTAAAATTGTTATTAAAATGTTTACATAAAAGGTGAATATTTTAAAATCTGATGATTTAAAAAAATTCAATTGGATTTATTTAACTTTTTATCATAGAAAGTACTTTGTTATATAAAAATACCTTAAACTAGAATGCGCACTTGCAGAATCTTATACTGAAATCAAAATTAAGAAATAATATCGCTATTAAAAAAAATCATTTTTAAGACGGTTTAAAAGAAATTTTGGGAGTTGGTTTTTCCCATTCGTAGGCAATTTAAATAAATGAGAAAAACTAATGCGTATCTTACCAACACTCTGTTTGGACAGAAGAGCTTATTAAATGCAGAATGGCGTCAAACAGAGTTCAATGCAGAATGGCGAATTAATGGCGTCAAACATCGCCTCGCATGGATGCACTAGTTCCATTTGATGCGTTTTATCTTAATTCTATGTCTTTTATCGTTTTTTGAATGGGCTTGGAGCATTTATGTTTACACGCTTCTGTAAATTCGACACATTCGGCAGGTTGTGAAATCTTGTTAATATGAGCTCAACTATGCATTCTAAATCACGCTGCCTGATTATGATGGCGATGCAGTTAATTTAGCTTATTCTGAGAAAATTTAAATGATGACGAATCGCGCCATTATGCGCAATTTTATGCATCTTGCATAATGATAACATACTCATATAAATAAATGGTTTAATATCAAAGTGAAGTCGGTAAAAGGCCTAAAAGCTTTTAAATTAAGAACTCGAAAGTATTATTTTGTGTGTAATACACATGCAGAAGATTTCCTGTTTAATTCAATGAATTTGAGATTTAGATATTTTTATAAAGGGATGTTAACATATTTTTTATTAATATAGTGTATCACTTTTGATATTGTACATACAATTTTCTTTAAGGTGCTTACTAAAATAATTAAATTCTTTAGGAATCGTTAACAAGATCTGCTTTTTAAAATGCATTGTTAGATAACATATTGAAACGAATGTATAGATAAAAATAAAATATGCATTTTTTTTTTATTTTATTTTTTTTGCGTTATGTATTTAGTAGATCATTTAATTAAATATTCAATATCATCCTATAGTTCAAATTCAATTAAGTATTAAATATTTTTAATACTTTTAAATTTAATTAAGTATCAAATTTAAAAGCTAAATATATATATATATATATGTTACTATTTATTCAGTTGTTCATTGAATTAAAAGTTTAATAACATCCTGTATTTCAAATTAAATAAATTATTAAATTAAAAATCTATAAAATTATGTAATTAGAACCAATACGGATAAAAAATATCTTGAATCAGGGCAGTTATCTAAACAATAAACAAAACTTCTTTATAATTTGAATATTATTTAAAACAATATCTAAAATGAAATGTTTTACACAAATAGCTAGATTCCTTTGCTTTCAAGTTTATAATAACATTCTAAAAATATTATCTTCCCAAAAAACAAAAAAAGGATAAAAAATGCTACCTAAATTTTTCTCTAAAAGATAAATTTCAACAAGTATTTAAAAAAAATTCTCATATTTCTAATAACCTATTATATATATATATATATATATGTTTGCTAACAGTATGTAGATATTGCGACCGTAGTATTATATATAGAACCATTAGATAATACTACAAATCAACATCAATTACTGTAAATATTTGTTAATGCCAAATTATATCTTACAGAGGAGTTGTCAGAATTAGAATTAAAATTGGAAATGTGGTATTTAGCTCGTTATCAAGGGCAATACTAAATAGCCACATTAATTGCGATTAATTTCTGAGTGGAAATCAGGATAGACCTAAAAATAATTTCCACATTGCCCGATTAATCGCAAATGAGAACTCATTTCAAAGAAAAATATAAGAAAAATAACAAGACCATAATAGAATTATCAATATAAAACAGGAAAAAGAAAATAATATTATAATTGAATTAACATTGATTAAATTAAATTGAAAATCATAATTGCAATAGAAAAACTATTTCAAAGAAAAAATATTAGAAAAATAATTAAACTGTAATTGAATATTGATAAAGATAATTTACAAGTGTCAATCGCAACCAAAATTTCCATTGAGTGTCAAATGGAAATAATTAGACAAATTAAATTATATAATAGGTTAACTTACAAATAACAATTTGGACCATGTGATAGCAATACAATTTTGCATTCAGTCACATTAGACAGTTAATGTGCAAGAAGTAGTAAAATAGTTTTTATTAATATTATATATTTAAATAACTATTATCAAAAATAATTAATTACAAAACATAAGTAGACAAAATTTTTTTTTTTAACATAATAAAAATAGTTAAACTATTTAATACTAATTACAAGTTTTAAATTATAGTTATAGAATTGTTTGAATCGATTGATATCGATAAATTGGGACATATGAGAGAAATAAATGCATATTAACTTCTAAAGCATTAGTGTCGCCATCTATATTTGCTAAAAACAATTAAATAATGCAAAAAATTATTTAACTATAAAAACAAAATGTCAACAGTTAATATTTATATTTAATACAGGGTTGGAAAAAAACATTTCGTTTTATTTATAAAAAAACATAAAACGGTATTTTTTATTTGTTTAAACTAGGGTTTTTGGGACAAACCGAATATCTATTTGTAAGCAATCAAACTACAGTGGATTAAGTTGATAATAGAAGAAAAAAAATGTTTTTATTTAAAAAGTTATCCCTTTACATAAATAATAGACCAGGTCCCACTGTATAAAAATAGAAGTCGGAAATTAGAGAGACAAAAAAAAATATATAAAAATAAAATAAAAATAAGAAATATCTTTAGTAATTTTCAAAAGATAAAAAAAAAAAAACCCAGAGGATGTAATAATAATATTCATATAATCTATTGTTATTATGTTGTAAACAACCTATAAACAGATGATTAAGTAGATATTATAATAAAAATAATAATAATAAAAATTGTTTTAAGTGAACAGTTATTCCTATACATATAAGATTGACAAAGGCCCCCTGTATAAAATTAGAAGTCTGAATGTATTCAGAAAAATAATAATAATAATATATATATATACACTATATTGCCGTTAATTATGGGACACTTGCGATTTTAGACATTTTACTAAATATCTAGAAAAATACATGAGGAATCATCTCGAAACTCTTAGTGCATAAATATAATAGTATACATCTCCGTAAAGATTTTTTACCGAAACGCCATAGGGGACCGTCAACAAATTAAAAAAGAATGAATATCTTTTGAATAACCCTGTCAAAACTACTGTAGCAAAAGTACTCAAACTCTAGATTATGATTCAATGCCTTATTGTAATACACTGTGTTCATTTTTATGCAAATAGCATGCACACTCGCAGAGTAATTAAGGTTTTTATAAAAATGGTCCCAAATTTTTCCATGTTTTTCCATTATAATTTTCAGAGTTCTTAATATAAAATAATATTTTTTTCAGAAAATATGACAAACAACATTGCACACAGTACCCTGTAATGATAATTAAAAAATAATAAAAATTGTATGAAAAATGAGTAGGTTTACTATATAATTTTTTACTGCGCATGCGTCAAAGATATCAAAATTTCATTTGCATATTATGTTAGCTAAATGTATAAAGCAACTTTTGTAAAAGTCTCAAAATCCTAGCTTGAAAATTCTGAAAGTAGTCGTCTATAGAAAAAGGACAAAATCCGTTGTTTCCAAAATGAAGCAAAAAAATGAGGGATTTTATCCAAATGCAGTAGTACATCCCATATTGTGTATTCTATATTGACACTAATCAATGAATATATGGATACAACCCCTCTTGTTTTTGCTTCATTTTGAGAATAACGGATTTTCGACTTATTCAATTGACGATTATTGTCAGAATTTTCAAGTTATGATTTTGTGACTTTCACAAAAGTTGCTCTATACATTTAGCTAACATAATATGCAAATGAAATTTTGATATCGTTGACGCATGCGCAGTAAAAAATTATTTAGTAAACCAACTCATTTTTTATACAATTTTCATTATTTTTTAATTCTGATTACAGGGTATTGTGTGCAATGTTGTTTGTCATATTTTCTGAAAAAAATATTATTTTATATTAAGAACTCTGAAAATTATAAGGAAAAAACTTGGAAAAATTTGGAATCATTTTTATAAAAACCTTAATTACTCTGCGAGTATGCATGCTATTTGCATAAAAATGAACAAGGCTTATTACAATAAGGCATTCAATCACAATCTAGAGTTTGAGCGCTTTTGCTACATTAGTTTTGACAGAGTTATTCAAAAGATATTCATTCTTTTTTAATTTGTTGACGGTCCCCTTTGGAGTTTCGGGAAAAAATCTTCACGGAGATGTATGACTTATACTATTATATTTATACACTAAGAGTCTCGAGATGATTCCTCACGTATTTTTCTAGATATTTAGTAAAATGTCTAAAATCGCAAGTGTCCCATAATCAATGGCAATATAGTGTATATATATAACCTAATAATATATATATTTCCGTACATCCTAAAAATTCTGTGTGCCTTTAAAATCAAAAACAAATCTCTTGTTTTAATAATATTTTTTTATAAATCAAATGATTATTGATTAAAAAAAAAGCATTTATGATCAAATAAAAATGTATCAAAATATTTTTTTACGATTAGGATTGATTTTATAAAATAACAATAAAATGAAATAAAATCTATTTCCGAGCAGATAATAATGCAACATACCTTTAAAATATGTATATAATTTCGATATTATGATTCTATTGTCAATGTTATAGTGAATTCTGTCGTTGAATTGACAGATTTTAATTTGAGGCCATTGTGAGTAATTTTAATGTTAGTCTTTGGCTATGCTTTATTCAATCACTTGTTAAATCGGGTAACATAGCTTTTATTTGCTACGTAATATTGTCGTAACAAATGCTCATTTTGGATTGTACATTTTTAAAAAAAGGTCATGGTTGAAAATTATTCAAATGCTGAATGGCTGTGAAATTGAATGGAAAATGCATTTTCTTGCCGTTCTATAAATTAAAAATATAAATAATGTTTTATTTAGAAGTAATGTATGAGCAATAAATAGGAGAGATTTAACAGGGTACTGCAACCATTTATTTAAATTCATTATTTTTTTAAACTGTCTTTCCGTAATCCAAAGTGGATAATGATCTTTTAAGACGACCGAAAAATTGAAATAGTGCGGAAAAAAGAAAAAATATTAAGTTATTGGTATTCAAATAGAATGTATTGTAATGAAAGAATTTTCCCTTTTTTAAACTATGATCGATTTAAATTTTTATTTGTTTTGTTTTCCCATAAATCGAAAAACAAATTCTATGATGCCAGCAAGGACTTATTTAATGGGAAAGTGAAGAAGACAGAGAACTACTTTAACGATGCAATAAAAATTATATATTTCTGTTTATTTATGTAAAATAACATTAATTAATAGATAATAGACTTCAGCAACAATTCAATTAAAATTATGTATTCCAAGGGCGTTTAAGTTTAAAAATTAATCACATAAAAATATTGCTAATATAAAATGTTCTCAGAAATACATATAAAAAACTGACGTTTCTGTTAAATAGAAAATATTTCACTTTTTCAGAAATTATAACTTTTGCAAATTTATGAAACTACCTTATTAAAATATTTTAACAGTATAAAATTAAATATGTATAGAGAAAAAATATTTCTATTGAATTTCATTACGTAGGTTAAAATTCTAATATGCGTGAGACCCGTTTTGCTATGTTTTGAAAACACAATCTCTGTGATCACATATAGAAATCATACGAAAAATCGATGTATGTATTTTCTTTTTACATTGTTTAGCAAAAATCTATGCGAATTAATCTGTATTTATTGCACTATATTTTTCTTTAAAAAATAAAACATGCATTTGCAATGCCTAAAAAACTGAAATAAGGCTTTAATTTAAGGGTACTTATAAAGAATTTTTTAAATAAGGAATTGAAATAAATTTAACTTACAACACCACGACATAGCGAATATTTTTATAATAATTTTACAGTAGCAGTTTCAGAAAATAACATTCTATTAATAAGTGATTTAATAAATAAATAAATAAATAAATAAATATAATTTTTACTGCACATTCTTTAATTGAGTAACAGATTTTCACACCGTATTTGAGCGTGATATATTTTTATCCGAGTCATATTAATACTTTATTATACAGATATTAATTGTATTTTTTATTATGTCACACTGTAAAACATTTGTGGAAACGTTACTCCGTAAAATTGGTGGCAGCCTTGCTGCCTCCAATTTTATGGAGTATTTTAACCGTTAAAACCGGTGTAACATTGTAATGTTACACCAGTAATATATGTTTAAATTATACCATTGCATATGTGAAAAAAATTATTCCATGAAACTGGAGGCAACATTTACCACCATTTTTATATCAATTTTATTGAGTAACGTTACAAAAATGTTTTACAGTGCATATAATAAATACATATATTTGATATACTGTTGAGATTTTGTGTTCACATGTATTAGAAATTTATTTTCGATAATGAATTTAATCAAGTAAAAAAGTTCAAAAAGATAAGCCATATATATATTTTTAATACTTTGGTAACATATTTAGTTAAGTGAAAGACGTGCAAATTTAAATCGGTCAAAATCGTTAACGTTCAACACTGCAACCCGACAATTAAAAACACATTAAATATTATTTAAGACAGCTTAATTTGCAGCTAGAGTCTATAAAAGAGAACCAAGATAATTTAAAGAGAAAAGAAATCATTTGAAATGAAGGATTACATATTTTAAAACTCATTTTAATCTTTTTTATTACTCAAAGATTTATTAGATATGTTTTAATAATCTCCCTCTAGCATTTTGTTTTTCTCCGTTTAATTATAAGATTTACGTTAATGGACTGCATATCGGACTGATAATTTATTATCTGCTAGAAAATATTACATCCGGATACATTTTGTTTAATTTCAATAACTGAAAAATAAAAAAAAGAGCAGATAAAATGTAAATATAAATCAAAATTATAAAAGGAAAATATCAAATAAAATGTAATAGTAAAAAACAGAGCTTAAAAATAAATAAATAAAGGAAGACATAAATTTATCTCAAGAAATAAGTATTTTATTTTTTTCTAAAACTTTGTATGTAAAAGTGTAGGTAAAAAAAGGCTGTAATATAAATTCATTACAAAAAAAGAAAGTGGCCACTCTTTATTAATACTAATTGAAAAGGTCTTATAACAAGGTATTTAAACCAATTTATTAAAATTAGTGACAATTATGCATCATTAATCATAATTTGTTCTTTAAGAATTGTCTGTAAATTAAAAATTTGTACTAGTGCCCCTTTTTAGCATTGTAACATCCACTATACTCTAACATATGTATATATATATATATATGTGAGTTTTTCTAGGAAACTGGGATTTTTAGAGTATTTTATGTAATGACAAAACAAAACTTCATGTACCAGATGCATGTTGGCACTGTAATGTATATATATATGTGTGTGTGTGTGTGTGTGTGTGTTATTTATTTTTTTTCATAAATATTCTAATGCAAATACTATTGTAAATTCAAAGAAAATGTGTATATCCAAACATGTAACAATTAATTATGAAAAAAATCTTTTAAGAACAAAACAAATATAAAATAGACGCAAAAATTTATTTTACTCTTTAGCATCTTTAGTTAGTATCTTTACTACTTAGTAAAAAATCTTTACTTCATCAGAAGGAGGACAGACAAACTAACTCCACCCTTTTTAACTGTTTAAATAATAGCAGGTTTTTGAATACCTGTTCATCCCGCGTTAAGAAATAATGTCTTAAGAAATATTTGCCAATAAATTTTATACATAAGAAACAAATCATGAACAAAAATTTAAATAATGCAACAAACCCAACAAAATTATGTTAAAAATATTTAAACTCCTAAATAATCTAAACTCAACATAGAACATATTTAAAAAAAACTAAAATTAATTTAACATGAATGCAGAGCTTGGTGAGCCCTCCACCCCCCACTCCGACTTGCACCAAAAAAAGAAAAATGTGAACAGCAATAACTGTCAAAATTCCTTCGCCTGTATAAAATTTCAAAAGAGCAACAAACACTTATATCCACATCCTGTTGCATACCAAAATTCAATTCCATGTCAGCATACGTCCTTCAATTCAAAAACATCAATTTAAATCTGTACTTAAAAGACTTTAGAAAATTGATTTCATACAGTATATTCTGCAATCATGTCATCTTAAAAAGGTTATATCCACAAACCGTAATGTTGCGATATTATGGAAATCAATGGAGGACAACGATTTTAAAAGACTCAGACACTTTTTTTTAGAATGGGTAGAATATAAACATGAAATGCGGTAAACTGAAGCGCTAAGAACTTTTTGTAAGAAAATCAAGTCGAAGACGATATAAAAACATATCTAACACAAAAAGTAAATGCAAGAAAATTAACTTTAAAAAATACGAAATATTTTAAAATAAATGTATACCAATATTTTTCAATAAAGATAATTTAACCCTTTCGGTACGGGTGATGCATAGATGCATCGTCAAAAGGTGCATTCTGGAATTTGTTCTTGGCACCAGTAATAAACAAATGAAACATTTGTCTTTTTCAATTAGAGCAGTTTTTGGTATTTCACAGTTAAAGAAAACTGATTAATAAAAATGGGGCCAACGAAATAAAACTTGTGTAGGGATACTGCCTCGAAGGGGTTAAACGAATAATTTAAATAGCTGCGTCCGATAAACTTCTGCTGAAGTTAAATTTTAATCAATTAAAAATAAAAATAAAAATGCAAATAAAATAAAAATCCATCTTTCGCACAAAATTTAGCTGGGTATAGCGGCCGCCCTCCTTAGCCTTAATAGTTGCTCTCATATTTAAATGTTCCTTTGGGTTTCTTTAAAAATATCATTTTACTATGTTTTTAATATGCATACTTTACATTTATAATGTTAAAGAAAAAATATTTAATTAAATTTCAAAATCCATTAAAGGTCAATGGGCCACCTAATACCCTCTTCTCCTTTGCGTTACTCATGTCTGGATAACAAAGTTACACATGGAGCTACTAAAATGCATAATTTCTCCTTCTTCAACATCAAAAGTGACTTTCAGATTTCATTAAATTTATTTCCAATTTCATACGAAACGAATAATTCGTATTTCTTTTTAATTTTTTTATTCGAAATTTCCAATCTGACAGGAAGATTTAAATTTTCAATTTATCTTGCATTATTAATGCAATTAGAGCTTACTCTCCTGACAAACAATCTACAGGTATTAAAGGAAATTTAGCAGCGATACTTCACCAATCACAACCATATTTATGTGGTAGATTAACGTTTTATTGATTGCTTAAGTTATGCATTTTTTAAACAATTTAGTATTATTTCGGTGTATTTTTTGCTAAGATTAGATGTTTAAATTCATATAAATTATGGGAAAATTATACTTCATATGGACAAAATTGAAACAGACCTATAAATATTGTCATCTTTACTAATATAACATATCAAAACTAAATCAGCACCACTTTTTGTTTAGGTCTAACACAATATGAAGCTTTAGTAAAACCGGCAAATTGGATTTTCAGATATATTAAAGTAACTTAAATAAAAGTATACCAGTTTTACACATACATGAGAGAGGCATACTTTTAAACAGGCATCTTCCTTTAAAAATAAGACCGCGCTAAGTATAAAGAATAAAATTAAAAAACAGTAGTTTACTAAGCAAAATTCTTTTTTGCATTGATATTCAACATTAATAAGTCCAATTAAAACATACCTGTTTTAAAATACTGCGTACCGATAGTATTCCGAATCTGGCTGTTATATTCCTTTAATTACTTTGCTTATTTTAATTTCAAGTGATTAATTTTAAAGCTATAATAAATATTTAATAAAATGTTAAATACTTCTAAAAGACAGAATAGTTTTTCTTAAGAAAGCATGTATAAATATTTAACAAATTACAAGTAATAGGTACGGAAGTGTTTTTGATTAGCATATAAGAAATAAGTTTTGGTTTAAATCGTAATTAGTATTTGCTTCGTGACAAACCACAGAAGGTAATTAACTGAATCTGCAAATTCTTTTAGTTTCATGAATAGGTTGCATCAGTTTAAAAGCAGTAATAAAAGTATTATATTTACAAGCTAAAATAAAAGTTAATTATTATGTTTTTTCTATTCATATTACCTCATGTTTTTTTTGTTTTTTTTAATAAATGTTAAATAAGTTAATTTTTTTTTTTAGAATTAGATTTATTTTTCTTTTCTTCTATTAGATCATTTAAGCGATAAAGAGTAATGTAAATTAAAAGTAATCATTGGAGAAAAATAAATTTATTTTTCTTTATTCAAAATTTTATAAAATTGCTAGGGTATCATTTGCTTAGTAAATTATTACATTAATTTAATAAAAGTATATTTAAATAAATATAAATAGGTAAATACACAAAAGATAAATAGAAAAAAAGGCGAAAAATTAAGCTTTATTTAATACATAAATTACTGCTTATTTTTCTGTATTCTACGAAGAAAAAATGAAAGCTGATAACGTGAATGTTTACATTAATAGTCAATAATAATAATAAAAAAACATGTATTACAGTTATTAATACATACAACAGACAAAAAATAATTCCATTCGATTTTTATTACTATTTTCTTATACAGTAAACAAGAAAGAATTTAATTATTCTAATAACGTCATAATTAAGGATTTTTTTTTTTAATAAAAATCCAGACAACGTGAATGTGGGTATGTAAGTACTGTATTCATTTACTAGCATTCTTAATTCCATACAAATTTATATTTGTATGATTGTATTTAAATGTATCTTTGAGATAATCATATCAATAGATTTTTTTATTAAATATAATTGTAATGCTTTTCTCCATTTAATATTTCTATACGAACGATATATTTTCTAGAAAATTAATTTTAATTGGCATAAGTATAAACTAATATTTTTTATCGCATCAAACTTATTTATAATGAAATTTGTAAATTTTATATTTTAATTTTCCTAACTTAAAATTTTCAATCATAGTAATGAAATATTTCTATAATTTTCGTCAGGTTTAATTTTGTTAAATCAATAAATTAATCACTCTACAATTAAACACTAAAATTCCCCTAAAAGGTTTTGTACTCTTCCAAATATTATTCGTGCGCTTTTTCAGTTTGAACTGAATGATTAATTAAATTATATATAATAAGATTTATCAATATCTTAGTAAAAATATTTAAGAACATAATATCTAATTAGGAATTCAGTTTTAACATAAAAAAATACGCGTAAAACGAAAGTAATGTAGTTTAGATTCGCAAAAAAATTGACATGTTTAGTGGTATACATATTTCTATTACATTTAAAAGTATAAATAAATTAGAAGATGGAATTCTTTGGGTATTTTCTGCTCCTTCATAATACAATTACATATTAATGTAATATTTCAATCACTGATTTAGTGAAAATATTGTATTAAATTTTCTGCAATAAAAATTTTGTCAAAAGATCTTAATGAAATTTCTGTCTACGGAGACATTATGCTATTAATTTATCGTATAAAGATTAAAATGCTAAAATTATTTTTTAAAAAAAATCGGTTAATCGAATTAAAATTTTATGTTAAATATTCTCCATTTCATTTTTTTGTTATTAGCTTCATAATGATCATAAATTTATTAATTTAGTCACATTAAATATTAGTTCATCGACACACATTTAATTATGTAGAAAACTTTATGCCACGATTTTATTTACATATACTACTGTACATTAAAATTTATATAGAGGACTGGAATCTCTTATTAAATTTTTTCTATTTATTTTTTATGCTTAATATAACAAATTCATGTCACTGAGTTACATAAAATAGTGTTACAATGTTATGATTTGTCTGCGAAAATTTTTTAATTAAGGTATAACTGTTTGGAATATATGAATAGGTAAATCTATGTTGTTATCTTGTTTAAGGTATAATTATGAAAATTTTATTGATATTTAGTGATTTAGAAGTAAAAAAAGAAGTTTTAAATTGCACGTCATGCGTAAAAAATGAGGTGCATTTATTGTATAACACAGTTTTACAAATATTCAGATCTTAGTGTAATAGTCGTAGTGTAAACAGTGCATTGAATACAGTATGGTGCCCGAAATATTTTGCGTGTCCCTGTAAATACTATCAGCTTTCTACCATACAGGAAGTAACTTGTAGTAATCAACAACAACGTATATTAATTCCATAAAATGTGAAATTTTTTTAATATTATTAAATCTCGCCCAAAGCATTTCAATACCATTTGGAAATGGAATATTTTTGTTTGGCCCTGTAAATTAATAACAAATATTCATTGCACCACTAATTGTACAGAATTTATATTATAGTACATACTTCATAAATGCATATCACTTCTATTATAGTCGAAAGCGTAAAACATCATTAAAATTCACTTGAAACTATTTTTTCCCATTGACAGCTATATAACGGGATGTTTTGGATTGTCCCTCTATTAAAACTAAGCATCCAATTTTTACAAAAATCGAAATAATTTGACAGAATTGTTCAAAAATTATATATTTTAAATTTAAAATGATTCCGTTGGGTGAATTTTGCTTTGTTATATGCGTACAGACTGACGGACAGAGAGACGGGTAGACGAACGGACTCAACGACGACTATAGGTGCTACGTGTTTAGATAATTACGAACGCACCTAAAATGTACAGTACATACAGAGAACATGCACTAGATGGAATACCTTATAGCAACTGAGGACATGCGGTTTTTACGTGCGTTTTTCGTAATTTTGTAAATAAGTAGCACCTACCATTGATGTTCAGTCCGTCCGTCCGACTTACCGTCTGTCTGTCCGCATATAACAGAGCAAAAACTTAAAAACCGAATGTTTGAAATTTAACATATATAATTGTTGCATAATTTTGTCGAGTCTTTTCAAATTTTATGAAAATTGGATGTACAGTTTAATTACACACTGTAAAAAAAATTCAAGAGGTTAATAAAAATTTTTTAGTGAATTTGTATTTCACAGAATTTTTTAGTAACAATTACAAACTTTTTTTTGCAAGCGAAACAAGCATTTCTTTTGTAAACTGAACAAAAGAATTTTTTGTATAACTAACTTAAATTTTTTTGTATGAGCCACCAAGCAAATTTTAGTAATAGCTCCAAAATTATTTTTAATAACCATTACGTGGGCTCGAAGGGCAGGAGCTTCCTTCAAGCTGCATCCAGACTTCTGGGGCGGAAGATTTTCGGCAAAACTGCAATAGATGGCAGCACCAAACATTGCTACTGCTCCGTCAGGATATTCATAATCCCTCTACTAAGGAATACTTACACTGGATAAATTCGGGGCGCATTTGGCAGTGGCCAGTATCGAACCCGGGACCTTTTTAGCCTGGAGTCCGTTACTATAACCACTATGCTATCAAGGCCACACCAAGTGAGTTTTAGTAATAGCTATTAAAATTATAAAATTATTAACTCTATTCGTTGCTAACTTTTTTCTAGTGATTCTTACAGATTCCTTGTAAACGAGTAAGATTACTAAAAATTTTTTAGTAATTATAAGGATCACTAAAGTTTTTTAAGTAGATCGACACTTTTTTTTTACAGTGCAGGGACAATCAAAATTATTCACTTACAATATGTCCAATTGTCTATTTCTTTACAACTTTTGTAATATTTTTAGATATGGAATAGTAAATTCTGATCTTTTATCTGTATTTTAAAGATTAATCTGTAAAAGAAATGGTTTCATTTTGAGTATTTTTTAAAGAATTTCAAAGTTGTTTCATGTATTCAAAATATAACGATGCAGTTTAAAAAAATGTCTTGATAATTATCAAATTTAAACGTGTAAAGGCCAAAATGACTGTATTTAAAGTATTCCTATGTATATTCAATATACCATTTATACTTAATCTGAAATTGTCAAAATTATCGAAATTTAAAATTTGAAGCGGCTGTTAGTTAAGAGACGTATGTTGATGTAAAGAATAATTTTCCGAAAGTTTCAAAATTTAAAAGTTTGCAGGAACAAAAGTTTCATAATTGCGATATCTGTGATACCGTTTATATAGCAGTTTTTTTAATCGAGTCATAGAATTGTGTATGTTGGTTGCTTTTGAGTTATAATTACTCGATAAAAATAGTTTCTAAAAATTAAATGAAAAATTAAACATTCAGGAAAAAATAATAATTTTTTAATTGCGATATTATCCGCCTATTTAGAATCACTCTTAATATTTTTCATTAATTTCCGTCTCATGTTCACCTAATGAAATGAAAGAAGATATTTTACAAAAAAAAAAAAAACAAATAAGTAGACCAATGTCGTTTGACATATTTCAATAACTATTCCTGCATATATTCGAGTTGGGCTAATATTATATAGTTACCGTAAATTCAATCGGATAATTTTCTGATAAAACAATTCAGTTTGTACCCAGATATTTTATTTAGTAATTGAATACACATATTTACGGGTATCAAAAAAAAAATTTCTTAGGGGGATCGTGAGCATTTAAAAACATTTATTTTAATTTTCATGATTGATATTTGAAATTTTGCAAACAAGCATTTCACCATTAGGACGTATAGTACCTTAAAAGAAATATCAATCTTATTATAGATAAAGATATTAAAACAAATTTAATGAAATTTAAATGCTCCATGTATCATAATTTTTCAGACATTTATTTGATTTTGGAGTTTTATCACGCAAAACTCTATTACAAACAATTCTGTATATCGATTATTCAATAGTTAATTTTTAGAGGTGTTTTTCTTAATTTCAAGTCGATTTACATAAAAATTCTGCATTTAAGTAAAATAAAAAAATTTAATTGTGTTAATGAATCTTTAAAATGCATACACAATCTCATTTAAAGTAATTTCAAGATTCTTTCTTGTCAGTTTCATGAATTTTGATCAAAAATTATGTTGCAAGGAGCATTTCAAAAATTTTAAAAAAATTGAAGAATCGGTAATGGGAAAAAACAGATTTGAAATATATTAAAAGGCCAAAACATTGTTTGCGAAAAAAGTTAAAACACGTAACTTTTCATAAAATAATTGCATATATTTGTGGTTCCACACGTAAGACACAGTACAAATTGTTTGGTAATAACACGCACAAAAATAAATGTCAGTTTTTGGATCGATTTTTACTCAAATAAGGGTCTACGGTTACCTTAAATGAAAATTCTGGATTGAAAAAGGGTCAATCTATTTCAAGTGGTCCAGAAAATATAAAAATGGTCGCTCGACCATTTTTAAAAAATCTGAAATTTTTTGTACAACAACCCTAACAAGACGAAAGTTCAAAATGACCGTTCTTTTGATTTTACTATTTTTTGTTTGTGCATGGCGGCCATCTTTGTTTCATAGTGTGCAGCGATTTTCTCAGATACTAGGATGCACAAAATTGTAAATATCTCGTCTTCTATTTTTCCAATTGAAATGGGGTTTGCAGCATTTTTTTCAGAATAAAATAGGCTAAATATACAGTGATAGAAAAATTTTGAAAAATAAATTTTTACAGATAAAATTTTAGCACAAAATGTACGATTTTTTCCTAAATCTATCCGTTTGCAAGAGGAAAATTTCCATGCAAGGGAAACTGTCAATCTTACACAATTTTTTCTACAAATAGGTCAAACGTATGTGTACTCATACACCAAATCTCAGATCTGGGAGTTAATTTCTCTTTGCGAAAAAAATTCCGAAATTCGTCAAAAATTTCAAAAATCGCACTTTTTAGGCTTTGATATCTCTGGTGGGGCACGAGATAAAAATCTGAAATTTTGGCCTATGATAGTATTGTGTAGTAGCGTTATGTACAAAAAATTTCAAGAAGGAGATTTGACTACAAGCTGAGATATGACATGCAAAATATGCGAAAACAATACTGTTAAACTACTGTAAACCTACTATGTAGTTGTTCAAAAAAACTGTCAACATTACACAATTTTTTCTACAAATAGTTCAGACGTGTGTGTACTCATAAACCAAGTCCCATATCTGGGAAATGATTTCTCTTTCCGAAAAAAATTCCGAAATTCGTCGAAAATTTCAAAAATCGCACTTTTTAGGCTTTGATATCTCTGGTGGAGCACGAGATAAAAATCTGAAATTCTGGCCTTTGATAGTATTGTGTAGTAGTATTATGTACAAAAAATTTCAAGAAGGAGATTTGACTACAAGCTGAGATACGGTGATTAAAAAAAATGTTAAAAAATGCTATTACGAGTACATTAGGAGAAATGAGTTTAGTCTCTTTTATTACAATATTTACACAGAAAATGTCGTTTGTTGAAAACAGTTAAATAATAAACATTTAATTTACAAAATACTATATATGCTCAACAAAGAGCTTAACAATATTTACGAGAGATGTTATGAGTTCGACCAGTTAATGTTATCAGTCCATCAGGCTGTTCTTTCTAAAAATTTCATTTGAAGCCCCCCAAGTCTTATCATCCCTTGTTAACTTGAATGAAATTCTCTAGGTTTAATAATTGAAGCCATGTCAACTCGATCAGTTGTAATCCATTGTCTGTAATTTACTTTTCCTGAAATGTGTTCCGAGTAAAATTGTTGCAATAGCATTTCTAGTAGATTTGTTCATCTGTACAAATAGTGTATTAGCTTAGCATACATTCTGAATTGTTTAAATCACACAGAAGCATTTGACAAAGATATTTGTAATTAAGATTTAACTTTATACCATAAATAATTAATTTAAAATTTTGGAGGCATGAACAATTACATAGTAAGTTACAATAATTTGGCAGTATTGTTTTCACATATTGTCCATGTCATATTTCAGCTTGTAGTCAAATCTCCTTCTTGAAATTTTTTGTACATAACACTACTGCACAATACTATAGAGGGCCAGAATTTCAGATTTTTATCTCGTGCTCCACCAGAGATATCAAAGCCTAAAAAGTGCGATTTTTGAAATTTTCGACGAATTTCGGAATTTTTTTCGGAAAGAGGAATCATTTCCCAGATATGGGACTTGGTGTATGAGTACACACACTTCTGAACTATTTGTAGAAAAAATTGTGCAATGTTGACAGTCTTGTTGAACAATTACATAGTAGGTTTACATTAGTTTGACAGTGTTGTTTTCGCATATTTAACATGTCATATCTCAGCTTGTAGTCAAATCTCCTTCTTGAAATTTTTTGTACGTAACGCTACTACACAATACTATCATAGGCCAAAATTTCAGATTTTTATCTCGTGCCCCACCAGAGATATCAAAGCCTAAAAAGTGCGATTTTTGAAATTTTTGACGAATTTCGGAATTTTTTTCGCAAAGATAAATTAACTCCCAGATCTGGGATTTGGTGTATGAGTACACATACTTTTGACCTATTTGTAGAAAAAATTTTGTAAGGTTGACAGTTTCCCTTGCATGAAAATTTTCCTCTTGCAAACGGATAGATTTTGGAAAAAATCGTACATTTTGTGCTAAATTTTCACCTGTAAAAATTTATTTTTTAAAATTTTTCTTCCACTGTATATTTAGCCTATTTTATTCTGAACAAAATGCTGCAAACCCCATTTCAATTGGGAAAATAGAAGACGAGATATTTACAATTTTGTGTATCCTAGTTTCTGAGAAAATCGCTGCACACGATGAAACAAAGATGGCCGCCATGCACAAACAAAAAATAGTAGAATTAAAATAATGGTCATTTTGAACTTCCATCATGTTAGGGTTGTTTTACAAAAAATTTCAGATTTTTTAAAAATAGTCGAGCGACCAGTGCTGGACCACTTGAAATGGATTGACCCAAAATGATTGTTTGATCCGCAAATTACATGCTGAAACTTACAGCACAATTTATTGTTCAAAAAAATGTAGTGCTTAATAGACAGAAGAAAAGAAAATCAAAACACTTTTATTAAAACTTCTTTTGTCATTAATTTAAAAATGCAAAATAAATTGCAAATAACGTCTATTTAGTGATAAAATATGTATACTAGTGCACAAAATCATGGTAACCATTTTGAGAGAGTTTTTACAGCTTTAATGTGTAATTAATCTACATATTGTTATAATAACATCATAAAAGACATGGTAATTCATTCAAAAATATGATCTTATAAGTTTGTGCAAATTATCAAATTTTATCTTACTTTATTTCATCATATTATTTTATTATTCTTTTTAAATAGTCAAATGTGGAAATCCCAATACTTTCATCTATCTTATATTAATGCTTCTTTCTTATCTTTATGTAAATACTGCCTGAAAATGCAGCATAATAGCGCCACCTGTTAGTTTTTTTCAACCAAAATCTAATCAGCAAAAGCTTATTTGAGATAAAAATATTGCAAAATCATGCATTTATGCAAATGCAATTATGCATTTTTTAAATGCATAACAGGGCCACATGTTGGATGACGTACCCAAAAACTAATCAGGATCAATTTTTTTTTTTGAAGTACTAACTGAATCTCAAGTTCAATGAAAATCCATTATCAGTGCTTGAGATATATTTAGTGCAAAATCGGGAAAAGTGCAGGACAGCAGCGCAATCTGTAAAGTGATTTACACCAAAAATTAAACAAAACTAATCTTTATTAGAGGCTGACTGAATCTGAAGTTTTAGAAAATTTCGTAAATTAGTTCTGAGATAAAGCTATTGCGATTACACGGATAACGCATAAACGCAGCGCCACCTCTTGTGCAATTTCTCCCAAAACGTAACAGCTTTATGATATATCAAGCACTAACTAAATATTAAGTTTTATAAAAATCTATGCAATAGTTCTTAAAATATGGATTTGTGGACATTGTGATTAATGCAGCATCGCAGAGCCACCTGTTGAGTTATATACAAGAAAACCTATCATATGTGGTGTATATCAAGGTCTAACAGAATCTAAACGTTTAGGAAATTCCGTGCATTCATTCATGAGATAAAGTGTCTAAAGAAATTTGCTCACAGACAGACTCAGAGACATACATTGTGTAAAAACATGTTTTTCGAGTTTTCTGACTCCTGAAACGTACAAGAACGTCGAAAACCGGATTTCAAAAATTTTCAAAAATCCAATTCATTGTTCTTGTAAAGACAGAAGAAAATAATTAAATAAAGAGTTGGGGGGAGCAGTAAAACCGGCTACATTTAACTGAAACTTTTTTTTTACGTAAATATAAATATTCAACATAGAAAATATTCATGTAGTATAGACAGTCAAATAAGTTAAGTTTATCTAAAACAAGTGTTGTTTTTAACTAATCATGCCAAAAATTAAAAAAGATAAGAATACTTTTATCAGTGTAATTTATCATTGCTGTCCAAAAACAAATAAAAACTTAACGTATCATTTTAGTAAGTTACTTAGGAAAATATAATCGAATTAAAAATACGAAATCAATCGAAATTTTCTAATAGTAATGTTACACAAAGATTCAATTATGAAAAAAATATTGAAAATACTTGAAGAAAATCTCCAGGAATTGTACATATTACCTATTTTTCATGAATTACAACTTTGTTTATGTGGCAATCTTTCTACTGTTAACTAAATAAATGAGGTGATGTCCTATTCGATGTTGTGATTTCTCTTTACTGCCGTATGTCTGATGTTTTATCTTTTACAACAGCTATTTTGGAAATACCCTGTATTTATCTTTTTTATTTGAAATTTTTATATGCATGAATATAGGAATCACTATAATCACAACAATATATAAAATTTTCAATATATATGTCCGTTTCTTCCTAATATTTCTTGAACATTCAGCACCTATTAAAACCTCGTAAAGTATGCATACTTTGTGCAACTTATCCTACTTTGCAATTGAAGCAAAATCAATGTAAAATCCAAAGATATTTTCTTTAAAAAATATATGTAAACCATATAAAATATGATAAAAATATGGAACATAAAATGTTAGCCTTCAAAGAAGTAATTACAGTAACTCATTTTCAATAAAATTTTTTTCTTCTTAAAAATTTCATCATTCAAACTTTTCATTTTTGTGACTAATCAAAACATTATGTTGATTTGAATGTATACATATGAGGAGTTCAGAACTAAAGCAAGACAAGTCCACTCTTAATCTAAATTCTAGTGATTATTTTCTTGAATTGTTTTAAGAGCTATTATTTTGAAAATCAGTCAAAGTGAGATAGTTGTATTTTTTGATTTGCTTGATTTTTTATATTGAAGTAGATCATATTTAATGGATACTGTACAATTTTGAAGTCCTTAAGTAATTTTCTCTTTCCTATAGAAAATGTCAAAGTTCAAGCTTGTGAATTTCAAGTTTTATCAAAAGTGAAATGCCAGTATGTCTGGAGTGCTATATCTCTAGCAAGCAGCAACACACTAAAATTCTTTTCACACAAATTATTGGTATAACACTACCAGCGTATTAAAATCAATTTGTTTCCGTGGGGCATTGTTATTTTACAATTTTATGTTACCACAAAATAAATCAAAATGACGTTTTTGTTTGTTTTCAGCACTTATTATCTTATTTAAGCAATAGTACCCCAAACCTTTTTTTATAGAACATGAAAGTGTAACACTAGGACTATCTAAATAACTTACAACTATAGCGGAATATCGTTGCTGTCAGCAGATATCATCATCAGTCATCTGTTAAACATTCAAAAGTTTCAAAATCTGAAAGATTTAAATTAATCTTAGCTGAAAAAAAAAAAACATATCATGCAATAGTTGAACATATCTACAAAAACATGGAAAAAGATAAAAAGTGGGTTTCGGATATTTTTAGAAAAAAAAATTAAAAAATTGAAAAAAAGCTGCGTCGATAATCACATTTCTTCCCTATTAGAAAATAAAATATCCCATTTCTCTGTCCTCTTCAACCTCTATCCTCAATTCCCCTATATGAGAAAATGGAATATACCTTTTTAGTAATTCCATAGTTGTGATGGTTACCTACAATTTTCAGTAGCAAAATTTATTTAAAAGTTAAAATTACATTGAAAGAGAAGCTTTAACTCCACGTATCTCAAAAATGTGCAAACTGGACATAACCCACTTCAATGACTCCGCAAATAATGCTTTTTATCTGATGCATTGAACTGATGCTGTTTAAATGTTTAAATGATTTTCAATAATTTTTTTTCTTCTTAACCTATTTATTTTTTATTGCCTAATGTAAAAGATATATTGATTTGAAAGTATACGCTTGAAGTTGTAATGTGCTTTTATATGGAATTTCAAGCAGCCGCGACGACCTACATTTTCATTGCATAAAATATTTGCATTTACATTTAATATACTTATGACAATATAATTTTACAATATATCGTATAATAATTAATAATAATTAATAATTAATAATTAAAGATTATAAAAAGTACATTTTGCAATAAAATAAGTAATAAATGTGTAAAAACTTATTGCACAAGAAACATGCATTATTTTCTGTCAATATTATACTGTGCAGGCATACTGTAGAAAGCATAATTAAACTAATTTCGAATTTTAAAAAAAAATTGCCAGAATAATTATCAAAGTTGAAAAAACAAATATAAAAAACATACAGTCATGAAAGAAAATATATATTATAATTTTATTCAATAAATATAACTTTTTAATTCATGAAGTAATAAATGAAACTGTGAATTACGCCACGTTTTTTCCATTTATAAAATTTGAAAAGCTTTATTTTTTTTTTAAATCAAAAATTTTACTTTTTATTTGAAAAGAAAAAACATAGATATATATTTACGTTATAAAATGAAATGTTCGAAAAAAGTTTCTTTTGCGTCTTAGGCTTTGAATAGTCATTCAAATTTGTAAAAAACGACAGACTCAAATAGTTATCACTTTCCTGTTTGAAAAGATTTCTTCTAAGGTGTAAAAAAAGACTTTCAGAAGAAAAAACTACCTGAAACCTCTAAAAAATTAGTGCTTATTTTTTCTTGTAAATATAAGAATATTGAGGAAATATAACACTCTTTTGTTGCCCATTTTTTACGTAAGATATGCATAATTTTTTTTATTCAAGAAATAGTATATGAACATTAAAATTTTACATCAATTTGTTAAGATTGTTTTTTCAGACATTTATAAAAACTGTTATTACCGCAAAATATAAATGGAAGTTTAAATAAAATGAAGTGGGAATAACATGAGAAGAAATTGAAAGGAGCAGTAAAATATTTTAAGAAGTTTAACGTTAAAGTTATTTTAATTTTAGTTATTTTGAGTTATGTTTATTTTGAATTATTTTATCTTGAGTTGTTTTGAGTTATGTTTATTTTGATTTATGTTTGTTTTGAATTATTTTATTTTGAGTTATTTCGAGTTATGTTTATTTTGAGTTATCTTGTGTTATTTTCTCTAATAATTTGACAAAATAACGTTATACAGTAACATAAGTTATATTTTTACATCACGTTGCCTTAAAATCATTGTTTTCCCCCCGTCAAATTCCTCATTTTTTTAAAAAGAAGCTTTTTTAAAATTTATTTATTTATTTATTTATTAAAATATGTGGAGGTGACAGGATCTTCCTTTATATATATATATATATTGCAAAAATTCCATATTAAAAGGTAGGGGTTAAACTCTTTCAGGGGCGAGGAATTTCGGCTTCAAAAATGTTCAACTAATTAAGTCACACTGCAAATTAAGAAGAGATTTGTTTGAAAATAATCAAAATTATCTTTTTCCTTTATATTATGAGATAGATTATATATAACAAGGGTGAACAAACGATTACCACCCTAATGAATTAGATAAATGGGGTTTTATGCAGAATTATCCGATTTAATTTAAATTTGTAAATAGGTTCTTTCTCATAAGGCGAATCCCTGAATAGTTTTAGGTATATAATGGTTAAATATAAAGGAGAGAACGGGAGATAGTCCCTCTTAAATTAAATAAATGGGGTTTTATGCAAAATTGCTCGATTTGTTCGAATTTTGGTTCGAATATAGGTTTATTATGATAAGACGGATCCCTTATTAACTTTTTTGCGGTTAAAGCGTTGAGTTTCAAGGACGGGAAAAAAGGCAGCAAAGCCCTCACCCCCTTAATTTGTTTTGGGAGGGACATCTTTCCTTGTAAAAATAAGGCTGTAAAATACAATTAGTGTGAATATATCTGAGCTCAATGTCAACAGTTTAATTGACCAATTCTCTTTTCATCTAAAATTAAAATTTTTAGAAAATTGATATACATATCTCAGAATACTACGAAAAATAGTCGAAATGCCTCAATGTCTCTTATTAATGTCACAGTCAATAAATTACCTATCCACTACCATTACCTTTTGCCTATACTTGATTTTTTTTTTTTTTTTTTTTTTTTTTTTTGCAAAATTACATGAGAACAATTAGGATTTTGAAAATATAAAATACTTTAATAGTGATTTAATTTATTTTTAAATGCTTTAAGTGATTTAAAATATCAATTTATTTTTAAATGCTTTAAGTAATTATAATATCAATTTATTTTAAAATGCTTTAAGTGATAAAAATAAATAAAAAAAATAAATTGATAAAAATAAACAAATAATTTTATTTTTAATAATTAAAAAAATAAATTGATATTTTAAAGTTATGTTTTATATTATATGACTTTAATAGTGTTTAGAATCATTTCCATCATAATGAAGACTGAAATGATAAACATTTTTAACAATTGTTAGAAAACCTACATTTGTTAATCTGTTTATCAAGAAAAATATATTCATTAAAATTGATTTTTGTTTTCTTTTTAATATATACATTTATAATTTAATGCGCTTTTCAATTCTTTTTTATTAGCCTCCATCAGACGAAATAAAAACAATATATATTTCTCTAACCGTACATATTTTTTGTAAAACGGAGAATTAAAAATATATAAATATAATTTTTGAAATACCATTAATAAAAATTAAGAAGATAATGATCAATATTTAAAGGAAAGGATTTAGACATTATCAAAAATTCAAATATATTTCATTAATTATTTTAAAATTCTATTTTAGGTTAAATTGAGTCCCAGTAAGATAAAATGTTTATAAACTTCACAGATTATTAATTTCAAAATATATTTAAATTCAGTTTTAATGGGAAATATCATTAAAATGGCAGCTTAATTTTTCCCTTTGATATATTTATAAAAATCATCTGCTTATGTCATTTTCAAAACTAATTGTTGCAATTCATAAACTTTCATTGCGCACAAATACGAACTTAACATGCCAGTGCTAGTTTGGATGACATTTCCAGCAAAATTCTTGACAGCCACAGTGACAGAATGATGAGTATGTGAATTATTTCATTCTTTTAACCGTTTAAGTGGCGTACTTCGTACAAAGTAGATCGTTAAAATTTCATATAAGAGCACAGCACACTGATGACTTCTAATTAATTGAACATTTTAGCTTATGGTTAATGATTTAAATGACGAATTCTGTTTTTAAAAACCACGTCATATACCATGTGCATTTGAGACTTTATTAAAGTGAGTTTAAAAATACCGTAAAATAATTGTTAACAAAATCTTGTGATTATTGAAACAAAATAAAATAAACAAGTTCAAATATCACATTCTTTAATATATATCACAGTTTTTAATATATATCACATTCTACTTATATACTAAGTTATTTAAATCATATAAGAGAGATATTATGCCGAAAGTGTGAATCTGCATTTCTAAAAAATATTTTTTCTACGCTGGTGAAAAAAATTAAGAGAATTTACATATTTTATCGAATTGCATAATAATAACTAAACTGATAAAAATGCAAATCTTTTAAGACAAATACGTACATGTGCACGAGTTTGTAGAAGGAGTCAGCAGAAAAATAGGCTTTATAAGCGCGTTGAGGGTAAGACGAATTGGTTCGCTAGGAAACCTTTCCAAATATCTTGGTGTTATCTTGCAGCAATTGGTTAAATTCCCATCGGAACATTAAAAATGAGTTACCGCCAACGTTTAGACGATGGAATGAGGTGGCGAATTGTGAGGAAGCTAGAGGCAGGTCAATCGCCAGACCAGATATGCAGAGAGTTTATTTTAACGTTTAGCGTCGTGTGTAACGTATTGAAACAGTTCCAGGATAGATATTGGACCCATCGAGAGATAGCCTGGGCAATATTGTCCAAGAGCCAAGATAGCCAGCGAAGAGCGCCATTTGTCCATTTTAGCGAGGCGTAACAGAGGGGCTACAGCTTCTCAGCTCGCTCGGGAATTGTATGCAGCCACAGGAATCCGTACAAGAAGTGTGACTGTTTCCAAAACATTGATTGAGAGGGGTTATTTGCCAGAAGACCGGCTGTTTGCGTTCCGCTCACGTCTACGAACAGAAGATTCCGATAAACATGGTTCAGGCAGCATAGTGATTGGAGTATGGAACAACGGGCAACCGTTCTGTTCACCGACGAGTAACATTTTATCCTATCCACCGATTATTGCCATACATTCTTATGAGAGACAGGGACCCACTACCTATCCTCCAATGTTCGCGAAATCAACAATCATGGTTCTGGCAGTGTAATGATCTGGGCAGGCATTCATGTTGGACGGCCGCATACCTCTCCAGGTCTTGTGACTGATGTGAGGTATGGGGATATGGTCTTGGAGTCCTATGTTCACATTTTCCCGGGTGCAGTGGGACCCAAGTTCATCTTTCAGAACAATAACGCGAGTTCACATAGAGCTCTTCTGGTCGACAATTTCCACGAGAGTGAGGATATTTGCCGGATGGATTGGCCAGCCAGGTCTCCAGAACTTAACCCTATCGAGCATGTCTGGAACACTTTGGGGAGGGATATGAAAATTCTCTTAATTTCTTACACCAGTGTATAATGTATTTTATAACACACCTTAAATTATACAATTTTATCTAAAGATCGCAATTTTTAGCGCGTGATTCAAGCTTAAAAATATCAGGATTTTTATTCATAAACTTGATCAATACCTTAAATACGTCAGACAGTAGGAAAAGCAGTTAAAACACATGGTGTAATAATTCTTAATGCCACATAAAATCCAAATATTAAAATTTTGTACTGTAGTGTTCTCATGTGTCTCTCGTAAATCGGGATAGGAAATGTTTTGAACTCCACTAATATCTTACAGTTTTTATCGCCATGTAGTATTACAGATTACTCGGTGATTCGATAAGGCGAAGAAATTAGGCGAAATATTAGTTCAAAATATTGTTGCCCAGAGCATTTGGAGCATCCATTTATGGATTTTGTCTAAAGTATACAGAACACTTTACATCTAAAATCATCATTAGGATTTCAGTAATAGATAACGTGTCTTTCTATAATTAATGGTACAAATTCAGCATTTATCTGAAGCGGAAGTTTCCTATTAATGCGATTCATAATATAACCGGTTAAAGGAAAATTCTACAGTTGTTATAAAATTTTAAAGCATTTTAAATGTATATTTTTTATGTATATCTGTAAAAATGCATAGTAAAAATCAAAAGATGAATATATTTTTCTTTTTTTTTTAAAATAAGTTTTATAATATTAGTTTTTCGCAATATTTCGACTTTTTAAAACTAAAAAAATGTGATATGCGAAAAATCCTGACATGATGGTTAAAAAGGAATTAAATTTTCGGATTGAGCCTACAAAATACACAAAAAATCAATTATCGAAATCTGAAAAACACAATCTTCACATGTTTTTTACAGTGCCAGATTTTTGCTATTTTACGGCTTTTCAAATTTCACATTTACGATTTTTAAAATCACATGATTTAATGGCTTTAATTGATAGCGATTTTTTTAAATTTAGTGCAAAAAAATACAGGATTTATTATTAAATCTGAAAAAAACATCACTCAACCAAAATTTTGCAGACAAGTGTTATTCATTCGTTTTGATGAATCTGTCGTTCATTTTCATCTTTAGTTCAGGCGTTTAGATACTTCAAAATACATTTATACATTCATGTGTCTATCGAAAAAATGTTTTTTTAATTTATTATAAAAAAGCATTTTTTAATTAATTATTTATTTATTACTTATTCATTTATTTAGTTGTTAATTAATTTAATTCGTTTTATGTATTTTCTTGATTTGACTTATTTAGTTGTTAATTTAAATATTTAGTTCTTTCTAAAATTCTTACTAATTATGAGTAAAAAACAAGTTTGATACAAGATTTTATTATAATGTACTAAAAGAGAAAGAAAATGTTGAAAGAAAATTAATTACAGTAATTTTTTTTCTTTCTTTTATATTAAATTGCAAGTGATTTTGTTATAAGTGCATTTTAAACTTGTCAGATGTGGAAAATCCCGAAATATCTTCTATCCCATAAATGCTGATAGTTTCTGAAAAATTAAACTTACCACACCACTAGTTAGGCGATTTACGCAAAAATCTAATCGTGAACAATTAATGTCAAATTCTAACTGAATCTGAAGATTGATGAAATTCAGTGCATTAGATTTTTTTTTCTTTTTTAAATGTAGATCGATATTGCAGAAATCCCCCTAGTAATCTACTACTTATTGGGCAATTTACCCTAAACACTAATGAGGACAAATTTTTTTTAATCATTTAATTTAATTTTTTTTAAATTATTAAATCATTTTTTAATAATTAGGTTAATTTAATTGAAAGTCTAATGAAAGTTCGTGCATTAGTTCTTTAGGCACCATTATTGCGAAAATCGTGATAAATGCAGCCTGGCAGAGTCATTTGATCAGTGTATATGAATAGGTTATATTCACGTTCTTCTTTTGTTTTAGAAAATTATGAAATTATTACTAAAATGTAAAAAAAAATATTCATGTATCACAAGAGTCTAATGAGTTAATTTAGCGTGAAACAAAGGTTTTCTTTTTATGTCGAGTATTGAAAAAGATAGAAAGAGTGCAATAGAAATTGTGATCGGTGATTACCATCAAAGTTGTAAAACTTCAGTTGTCATTCAGGCCAGGTGGAAGAAAATATAATGGAAATTAGGACTTTGTTGAACATCCTCTGCTGCAGAAACCTGACTGACCTCCTCAGTGCAGTTTACTGGAAGCTGCAGAAACTGTCTTGCTGTTCAGGCACACCTCAGCAGCAACAATAGAAGATTTTACAGAACTGAATGATCCATCAGAAAGGGTTTTCTAAAAGTAATATTACATAAACATGCAATTAAAAAGATATTTGAAATGAATTGAATAAGATCACCAAGGATTGTATAAGTTATCTATTTTTCTGTAAAAATCTTTCTACAATTAACTATATAAGAAAATTCGTATCCTATGTATTGTTGGGATTTCTGCTTGCTTCCAGAGGCTTGATGCCCTTTTTTTCTCCAGTTATTGTAGAAATACCTTGTATTTATCTTTATATTTAAAATTTTATGTGAGTCAGTAGAGCAATCACTATAATCAAAATATATATTGGAATTACGAGATACATTTATCCCTTAACATTCGCAAGAGTCAGGATCTGGGAAAAAAATGTCTATTTTAATGTAGACTCATCATAAGCTTCTATTTGGTTTTAGAAGAAATGGTAGATCAGCACGATCTGCTACAATTTTATTAATGAAATATTGTAAAAAAAATTATTTTCCTATATTTAGAAAAATATAAATTTAATAGATAATAAATTATTTAACTGATAATAAATTATTTAACTGGCTAAATTATTTAAAGTGAGACTAAATATTACAAAGAATAAAAATATAAATCAATAAAAATATATTACACAAGAAACTTTCAATTTTTTTGTCAATGAAATCGCATGTTGGAAAGTGTAATTATGCTCGCTGCAAACATATTAAAAGAAAAGATATTAGAATATTTATCAAAATAGAAAAAATGAAAGAAAAATATTTCTAGCCATATTTTTATACCTTTTCAGTAAAATATAATTATGTACATCATGATGAATAAAATATTTACTAAAAACTGTGAATTGCGTCACATTGCTTCCATTTGTAAAACTGTAAAACCTTTTTTTTAACTAGAAATTTAATTTTTAATCTGATATGAAAACTGATATTTATTTTATTTTATGTTATAAAATAAAAGTCTCAATTTTTTTTCTTTTCAGTCTGGGGCCTTGAATACCCATTCAATTATTTATATATATATATATATATATATATATATATATATATAAACATAGGCTCAGACAGTAATCGCTTTTCCATTTGAAAAGATTTCTAGGTTTCTTTTTTGAAGTGTAAAAAGACACTTTCAAAAGAAAAATAACTGAAATCACTGAAAAAATTGTATATTTTTGTAAATATAAGTGTATTGAGAAACCTAATAAACCTTTAACCTATTTTGTTTTAAATATAAAGTGGTAGTAAAAACCGAATTTTTATTGAACATGTAGTATCTGAGCATCAACATTTTACAAAATATTTCATAGGATACTTTTTTCTGAAATTATAAAAAAGCAATCTAAAATATAAACAGAAATTATAAATATTATGAAATGACAAACAAAGTGACAAGGAGTTGAAAGGAACAATACAAATATTTAAAAAAAATAGCTTTAAAGATTTTTAAGTTGCGTCGTGGTTGTTCTTCTAATAATTTGACAAAAAATTTTATGCATTAGTATCAATTACACATATATTATTATCAAGGATGAATGTTATTTGGACAACGAAAATGACAACATATTGTTTTAAAAGTAAGTTTTTTTCTTTTTTCCAAAATGGCTGCTACATTTTTGTTTAGATTTCCTTATGTGAAATTAAAAAAATAATAATTACTTATTTTTAAATTTTTTTAACCGGGACTGCGTTATAGGATTATGTTTTATGTCTATCAGGAATTTTAATGATAATATATAAGGTTAATATCTGGTCCGAATGGGAATACAGATCTTTACGGTGAACAATTGGATCGAGTAAATCGTTATTTGATTAAAATGTGGTAATGATTGTAAAAAGAAAGACGTTATTCGGGTTTCTGCGAGAGATAAACCAAAGAGAAAATTATTGAATAAGAATGAGAGATATTGCCACACCCACCATACATGCCCGACATTGCACCATCAGATTTCCATTTTGTCCAATCTGTAAAATATATTCTACGTGCAAACGATAATTCTAAATTTGGATGATATCAAAATGGCATCTGCAGATATTTTTCTCAAAATTTTTTCGATGATTTTTCTAGATCTGGGGTAGAAAATTTACTAATTAGATTATAAAAGGTTTAAGATAACGAAAATGATTTCATCATTGATGAATTAAAAGAAAGTACCGACTGGCTTTACATACTTGATAAATAATAAAAACATGTTAAAAATTTAAAAGTTTGAATTTAATAAAAAAGATACTTCTTCCCGGCCCTCTCCATATTTTTATAGGAATCACATTTATGTAAGAATAAACGATTTTTTTTTAAATGCTGTTTATTAAAAATTAGTAGGTAATGAGCAATATTTAAAGGATGGCATTAAGACATTATTGAAAACACCAACATATTATATTAATTATGTTATATCTCTATTTTAGATTAAATGATACCTCAAGTTACATGCAATATTTATGAATTTAGCAGATTATCAACTCACAAATATATTTCTCGAAGTTTATAAGAAATTTTTTTTTTGAAATGGCAAGAATTTTTTTCCTTTTGATATATTTATCGAGATCGTTTACTTGTGTCATTTTAAAAAACTAATTGCTTCATTTCATAAACTTTCGCTTCACGCTAGATAGGAACTCAACATTCCAGTGATAATTGGAATGACACTTCTGGCAAAATTTGTGACAGCCACAATGGCAGAATGATGAGTTTGTGAGTTATTACATTCTTTTAACTTTTACTTTAAGTGGCATGCTTCATGCAACATAGATCATGAAATATCCCATAAGAGTAAATTGCAATGATACATTTTAACTAATGGAGCCTTTTAGCTTATGACTAATGCTTTAAATGAAGGATTTTGTATTTTGTTTTTCAAAACTTAGGCAATAGTACTTAAAACTATAAAAAATCAATTTAAAAGCATCGTGTAATAAAATCAATCGTTAAAATCAATTACATCATAATAAAGACGAAATAATAAACATTATCAGTTACTAAAAAACCTACATTCATTATTATATTTATCTAAAAATTATATTGTTATTAAAATTGTTTTTAAAATTACTCATTTATATTTTCATGTGCTTTTCAATTTTTTTTTTCGTTAACCACCATGAGACTAAATAATAAAAATATGCATTTCTCTAATTGTACATATTTTTATGAAACAGAGTCTTAAATAAAATAAGTATACTTTTCTGAAATTCTATTTATATAAAAAAAATAATAACGGTCAATTTTTAAAAGAAAGCATTTAAACGTTATTAAAGTACAAATATATTTCATTAATTATTTTTTAACAATATTTTAGATTAAATTATATCCCAAGTTGTATGCAATGCTTATAAACTTGATAGATGATCGACTTAAAAATATATTTTAATTCACTTTGTATTAAAAAATATTTTTGAAATGGCATCTTAATTTTTCTCTTTCATACATTTATAAAAGTCATCTGCTTGTGTCATTTTCAGAACTAATTGCTTCAATTCATAAACTTTCATTTCACGCTAAGCAGGAACTTAACATCCCTGCACTAATTGGAATGACATTTGTGGCAAAATGCATGACAGCTACAGTGACATAATGATGAGCATCTGAATTATTAAGCATCTGTTTTACTTTAAGTGTCGTGCTTCTTGCAACCCAGACCTTTGAAATATTACATAACTACAAAACACAATGACGAATTTTAAATAATGGGACCTTTTAGTTTAGGGTTAATGCTTTAAATGACGAATTTTGTATTTCTTTTTCAAAACTTGGACAATAAGATTTTAAACTTTAGTAAAATCAGTTTAAAATCATCGTACAATAATTTTTAAAGTATATAAAATCCATATAATAACTGAAACAAAATAAAATGAGGAAATTCAATTTTTAATTTTTAATAAATGACACATTTTATTTCAATAGTGTAAATCATATAAGGGAAATATTTTGTCGAAAGTGTGAACCTAGATAACTTTTATAATGTAGAAAAATGATATATTTTTTAAGTCTTCAGTAACACATTGTAAATCATATGCTTTCATAAGCATTTCTATCACACTTTTTAGTTTATGATTTAGGTTTTTAATTTTTAACAAAAGCAACATCAGAATACATCAAACACATACATCAGCATTTTAAACATACATCCACATATCAAACATACATCAACATACAGGCTATTTTACAAAGGACCCCTAACTTTGAAAATCTATAACTCGGAAAAAGGGGTTAGATAGAAACATGAAACCAGTGGTGTGTTTATTAAAAAAAATCGTAAGAATCGTATACATAAATTAAATAATTTAGTTTAAA
This sequence comes from Maratus speculifer, assembly GCA_964019185.1. Classification (NCBI taxonomy): domain Eukaryota; kingdom Metazoa; phylum Arthropoda; class Arachnida; order Araneae; family Salticidae; genus Maratus; species Maratus speculifer. The sequence continues at coordinate 448,236,879 of OZ025291.1, forward strand.
ATAGCGCTCATAGATGGCGCTGAGAGCGATAGGCGCTGTGTTGAGGCTTATATTGATGTCACTTAACACTGATGCGAATTAAGGAGTTCTATGCGGAGTGGGTCTTGTTCGAAAATGCACTTTTGCTTTTACGACCCGATTTTTAATTCAATCCATATAATTTTGATTTTGTTGGCGTCAGCACAATAATAGACAAAAATAGTGTTTCCATAGGAACGACTCCTTTAAAATTGAAATGCGAGAAACAAGAACGTATATAAAAGACGGTATTTCGAATGTTGAATAATAAAATAATGTTTGTTAAGGAGAGTTTGAAAAAGCATTAAAACTTAATTTTCCCCATTAAGAATTTTTTTAATTATAAAAGGATAAGATATACTTAACAAATATATATATAAATATAAATTGTAGATATAATAAAATAATGCATATGATGTATAAAATTGTGCTTCTGCTATTTTGTCAAAATATCGAAATAAACATTATAACATAACATATGATTTGACTAATGTATTCCAATACAATGTTTCTACTATTAATTTTTTTTTGTAAATTTAAAACACAATAATTTGGGAAGATGCTTAGAAATAAAGAGTTTGAAATGTGCCAATTTCAGTTTACGTATATATTTATCAATTTACATACTCTTTTAATTTCAAAAAATAATTAATCTACTTCGCTACCTTTTATGGCAGTTCTAGACACGTTCCTCACATTCCAAATACTTAACTAACACTTATTATTAAAAATATACAACTAGAATAAATTATTTTAAATGACAGAGTGCTAAGTATGTTAATTATTTCTCTCTTCCAACTTTCATTATAAGAAGTTTGTTTCATGCTGCGCTGATCATTGTATAGTTAGATAAAGTACTATGCATACTCGTCGGGTTTAATGAAAGAAGCTTTGTAGTTTATGATCCGTGCTTAAAATAAATAATAATATTTCTAAACAAACCATCATCTTTAGTATTTGATGGAAAACATACTTTTTAAAAAGAGCTTGAAAGTGCATTAAAAAAAATCTGTTTTAAAAAAATTAAGCTTTTTTTTTAATTAAAAAAAGCAGGAGATGAAAGTACTTTTACAAAAATACAAATTATAGACATTATGGAATTTTATAATAACTATTTTGTTGAAATCTAGAAATAAACATTTTAAAAAATAAATGTATCTATGAAAGTCCAGTGCAAGTTTGAATAAATTAAAATTAATGAAGATTTAGAAGTTAAAACAAATTAGTTCTGATAAATATTTAGATGAAACACTGATATGGAAACATTATTAATTCACCCATGAAATTCTAATAATTTTAAGAGGTGTTTATAATTGGAGTTTTTGTAAAATAGTTACGAAATTTTTTAGGGTGGGAAATATATTTGGAATTTACAAGTTTTTTGAACCTATACAATTTGCAAAATAGAGGAGGGAGGAGTTCAGAAGGGGGCTTACCTTTGATATTTTACGGTGTTTTTTATTTTAAAAATAAATGAATAAATATATATACATAAATTGCAGTTTATTTAAAATAATGCATATAATATGTAAAATTATATCGAATCTATTTTATCAAAAGCTATTTTCATTTAATTACACATTTCCTAGTTCTCTTCCTCCTTTAATTTAAAAAACTATTTAATCCAGTTAGTAACTTTATATATAACATTAGTAGACACAATCTTCAGATTTCAAATGCTAATCTAGTTGTTATTATATATAACAAGCTGCGAATAATGGTACATTGGTAAACATGATAATTATTTCATTCTTATAACGTTCATTCAAAGCGGCATATCTGATGCTACGTTGATCACATGATGGTTCAGTAAAGAACTACTTTTTAATCAATAAAGCTTCGTAGTTTAAGTGTCATGCTTAAAATGACTAATAAAGTTTCTGATCAAACTATTATCATAGTTACTTGATACATACTTTTTAAAGAGAGCTTTAAAATGCATAAAAATTCAATTAGTTAAATTCACAGCGCTTAGAAAAACAAAGGAAGAAATAGCTTAGAATTTCTTTAAAAATTATAAATGGCAAATAAATATGCCTATCGACCTGTATAGTTCAAACAGTTATACAGTAATAGTTCAAACCTGTATAGTATAACCAGTTATTTTCTGATCATGTAAATAATTTACTTTTCTGTAAAAAAAGACAAATATGTTTAGTTGTTTAATTGAGGAGATGACACATTTTAAAAAAAATTATTTATTGAATTAAAATTTTGAAATTTTCTTGTGATGATTAATCATATCATTTTAAACAAAATAAAAATTTTATAAAATTTCATATATTTTTTAATTTAAAAGTTTAAAATATATTTAAAAAGTGGGTTAATTTAAAAATATTGTAAGTCATTTTATTTTATTTTATTTTATTTATTTTTATTATTTTTTTTGTAGAATTTAAATTTTTTTGCATTTAAATAAACAGAAATATCTAAATTTTAATTTTGTTTCAGCATTTTTAAATGTATTAATTGTTAAAAAAGAAAGTAAAAATGTTTAATGTAAAAAAAAAAAAAGATGTAACTATTTTAAATATTATATTTTCAAAAGCAAACATATTTTTTTTTAAATTTGCTGAATCAAAATTACAGTAAACTAGTTAAAAAAGACATGTTTCAAGTTTAAAGCATTTATCTTATAACGGTTCTTAAGTTAGAACAATTTAAATATGAGAAATCATGTAAAACGCATTTTCACAAGAAATCCTTTCCAGGACAGTCAATACTTGAAAGCTAGTTTTAAAAACAAGCCAAACGCAAAAATAATATTTTTTCTTCTTATTAAGATATAAACATGATTTAAACGTCAATATAAGCAGAAAAAAGCAGAAAATCTTTTTATGCATTTTTTTGATAAAATTTGAAGACTCTCTTAAATTAATATATCTTAATATCTTAATTAATCTTTATATCTTAATTAATTCTGTCTCGGACCCTCTTAAATTTCATAACATAATTTATTATGTGGGTTATTATTAAAAAGGAATAAATTAGATATTTAAATATTAAACTTTATTCATTTATTGTTATGATATTATCATAAATAAATATACATATATTTAAATTTATATCCTGAAAATCTTTATCTCTGAATTTCAGAAAATGCTTATGTTTTTAATCTGTGTTAATTTCGCTGTTCTGAGATATGCACCTTATTTTTATAAATACCTCTTAAATTGCATAGAAGAATGAACAAAAATTTATGAATTGCAGATATATAATGTTGCGTAGAGTTCTAAAATTATGTTTCTGCTGTTTTTTCAAAATTCCGAAATAAATATCAGAAACAATAACAGACATTCTTGAAAAATTGAAATGAACATGCTTAAAATACTTTTTGACAGTTAAAGGAATTAAGGAATTTGTTTTCATCAATTTTCTTAGAATTTAATAGAAAATATACCAGTTAAAATGATATTGAAAATGAATAAAAACACAATTGGTGAAAAACCATTAAGTTTTCTTAAATTGAAAAAGAAAAATAGGGGCTTATTTTTATTTAGCAAATAAAAATTAATGAATTGAAGATATAAAATAATGCACTACATAAAATTGTGTGCGTGTTTATTTTAATTAAATATATTTTTATTTACTTACGTATGTCGTACCAGTGGCGTGGTCAGTAGCGGCAGCTGCTGCCACACCGAGGGGTCCTGGTTTGAATCCTTTGTAGTGTAATAAAATATGCAATGGATATGTGTAATGAAAATTGTTCTGTATTGTCACTGTTTCTGCGTATAATTGATCAATCGAGGCGACAGCCATAGCATTTATAGGCCTCAAAGCACTGTCAAAATCAAATCAAATGTACTTACGTATTTGCTATTTTCCATACTTCTTTAATTTTAAAAACGAATTAATCCACTTCGTTACTTTTCTTGGCAATACTAGACACGATTATCACATGCCAAACGCTAATCTAGCTCTAACCGCAACAACCAACGCGTAATGACAGAGTGGTAAACATGTAAATTGTTTCATACTTTTAACTTTCATTCAAAGCTCATGCTCCATGAGCTTTGAATCCATGAGCTGTGTTGATCACTCGATAATTAATTAAAATAACATGCATATTTTTCAGGTTTAATGAATGATGTTTTAGGTGCATTTCGCCAGCCCGCACCTAAGGAGTTCAGGAAATTCAACAATGTCATTCGTTAGTACTCCGTTAGTACCGGTAAGTACCGAGAGATTTTCGTTTGTACCGCATCCGTTGCGGAGTTATGGCCAATTCTCAAGTTCCGGCGCGCGGGCTGGAGAAACATGGGATTTCCTATAGGAAAAAAATGAAGGTTCTCCGATTTCGTTCAAACTATGTGGTTCGTTAGTACTACGTTAGTACCGGTAAGTACCGAGAGATTTTCGTTTGTACCACATCCGTTGCGGAGTTATGGCCAATTCTCAAGTTCCGGCGCGCGGGCTGGAGAAACATGGGATTACCTATAGGAAAAAAATGAAGGTTCTCCGATTTCGTTCAAATTATGTGGGTCGTTAGTACTACGTTAGTACCGGTAATTACCGAGAGATTTTCGTTTGTACCGCATCCGTTGCGGAGTTATGGCCAATTCTCAAGTTCCAGCGCGCGGGCTGGAGAAACATGGGATTTCCTATAGGAAAAAAATGAAGGTTCTCCGATTTCGTTCAAATTATGTGGGTCGTTAGTACTACGTTAGTACCGGTAAGTACCGAGAGATTTTCGTTTGTACCACATCCGTTGCGGAGTTATGGCCAATTCTCAAGTTCCAGCGCGCGGGCTGGAGAAACATGGGATTTCCTATAGGAAAAAAATGAAGGTTCTCCGATTTCGTTCAAATTATGTGGGTCGTTAGTACTACGTTAGTACCGGTAAGTACCGAGAGATTTTCGTTTGTACCACATCCGTTGCGGAGTTATGGCCAATTCTCAAGTTCCAGCGCGCGGGCTGGAGAAACATGGGATTTCCTATAGGAAAAAAATGAAGGTTCTCCGATTTCGTTCAAATTATGTGGGTCGTTAGTACTACGTTAGTACCGGTAAGTACCGAGAGATTTTCGTTTGTACCACATCCGTTGCGGAGTTATGGCCAATTCTCAAGTTCCAGCGCGCGGGCTGGAGAAACATGGGATTTCCTATAGGAAAAAAATGAAGGTTCTCCGATTTCGTTCAAATTATGTGGGTCGTTAGTACTACGTTAGTACCGGTAAGTACCGAGAGATTTTCGTTTGTACCACATCCGTTGCGGAGTTATGGCCAATTCTCAAGTTCCAGCGCGCGGGCTGGAGAAACATGGGATTTCCTATAGGAAAAAAATGAAGGTTCTCCGATTTCGTTCAAATTATGTGGGTCGTTAGTACTACGTTAGTACCGGTAAGTACCGAGAGATTTTCGTTTGTACCACATCCGTTGCGGAGTTATGGCCAATTCTCAAGTTCCAGCGCGCGGGCTGGAGAAACACGGGATTTCCTATAGGAAAAAAATGAAGGTTCTCCGATTTCGTTCAAATTATGTGGGTCGTTAGTACTACGTTAGTACCGGTAAGTACCGAGAGATTTTCGTTTGTACCACATCCGTTGCGGAGTTATGGCCAATTCTCAAGTTCCAGCGCGCGGGCTGGAGAAACATGGGATTTCCTATAGGAAAAAAATGAAGGTTCTCCGATTTCGTTCAAATTATGTGGGTCGTTAGTACTACGTTAGTACCGGTAAGTACCGAGAGATTTTCGTTTGTACCACATCCGTTGCGGAGTTATGGCCAATTCTCAAGTTCCAGCGCGCGGGCTGGAGAAACATGGGATTTCCTATAGGAAAAAAATGAAGGTTCTCCGATTTCGTTCAAATTATGTGGGTCGTTAGTACTACGTTAGTACCGGTAAGTACCGAGAGATTTTCGTTTGTACCACATCCGTTGCGGAGTTATGGCCAATTCTCAAGTTCCAGCGCGCGGGCTGGAGAAACATGGGATTTCCTATAGGAAAAAAATGAAGGTTCTCCGATTTCGTTCAAATTATGTGGGTCGTTAGTACTACGTTAGTACCGGTAAGTACCGAGAGATTTTCGTTTGTACCACATCCGTTGCGGAGTTATGGCCAATTCTCAAGTTCCAGCGCGCGGGCTGGAGAAACATGGGATTTCCTATAGGAAAAAAATGAAGGTTCTCCGATTTCGTTCAAATTATGTGGGTCGTTAGTACTACGTTAGTACCGGTAAGTACCGAGAGATTTTCGTTTGTACCACATCCGTTGCGGAGTTATGGCCAATTCTCAAGTTCCAGCGCGCGGGCTGGAGAAACACGGGATTTCCTATAGGAAAAAAATGAAGGTTCTCCGATTTCGTTCAAATTATGTGGGTCGTTAGTACTACGTTAGTACCGGTAAGTACCGAGAGATTTTCGTTTGTACCACATCCGTTGCGGAGTTATGGCCAATTCTCAAGTTCCAGCGCGCGGGCTGGAGATACATGGGATTTCCTATAGGAAAAAAATGAAGGTTCTCCGATTTCGTTCAAATTATGTGGGTCGTTAGTACTACGTTAGTACCGGTAAGTACCGAGAGATTTTCGTTTGTACCGCATCCGTTGCGGAGTTATGTCCAATTCTCAAGTTCCGGCGCGCGGGCTGGAGAAACATGGGATTTCCTATAGGAAAAAAATGAAGGTTCTCCGATTTCGTTCAAATTATGTGGGTCGTTAGTACTACGTTAGTACCGGTAAGTACCGAGAGATTTTCGTTTGTACCGCATCCGTTGCGGAGTTATGGCCAATTCTCAAGTTCCGGCGCGCGGGCTGGAGAAACATGGGATTTCCTATAGGAAAAAAATGAAGGTTCTCCGATTTCGTTCAAATTATGTGGGTCGTTAGTACTACGTTAGTACCGGTAAGTACCGAGAGATTTTCGTTTGTACCACATCCGTTTCGGAGTTATGGCCAATTCTCAAGTTCCAGCGCGCGGGCTGGAGAAACATGGGATTTCCTATAGGAAAAAAATGAAGGTTCTCCGATTTCGTTCAAATTATGTGGGTCGTTAGTACTACGTTAGTACCGGTGAGTACCGAGAGATTTTCGTTTGTACCACATCCGTTGCGGAGTTATGGCCAATTCTCAAGTTCCAGCGCGCGGGCTGGAGAAACATGGGATTTCCTATAGGAAAAAAATGAGGGTTCTCCGATTTCGTTCAAATTATGTGGGTCGTTAGTACTACGTTAGTACCGGTAAGTACCGAGAGATTTTCGTTTGTACCACATCCGTTGCGGAGTTGTGGCCAATTCTCAAGTTCCAGCGCGCGGGCTGGAGAAACATGGAATTTCCTATACGAAAAAAATGAAGGTTCTCCGATTTCGTTCAAATTATGTGGGTCGTTAGTACTACGTTAGTACCGGTAAGTACCGAGAGATTTTTGTTTGTACCACATCCGTTGCGGAGTTATGGCCAATTCTCCAGTTCCAGCGCGCGGGCTGGAGAAACATGGGATTTCCTATAGGAAAAAAATGAAGGTTCTCCGATTTCGTTCAAATTATGTGGGGCGTTAGTACTACGTTAGTACCGGTAAGTACCGAGAGATTTTCGTTTGTACCACATCCGCTGCGGAGTTATGGCCAATTCTCAAGTTCCAGCGCGCGGGCTGGAGAAACATGGGATTTCCTATAGGAAAAAAATGAAGGTTCTCCGATTTCGTTCAAATTATGTGGGTCGTTAGTACTACGTTAGTACCGGTAAGTACCGAGAGATTTTCGTTTGTACCACATCCGTTGCGGAGTTATGGCCAATTCTCAAGTTCCAGCGCGCGGGCTGGAGATACATGGGATTTCCTATAGGAAAAAAATGAAGGTTCTCCGATTTCGTTCAAATTATGTGGGTCGTTAGTACTACGTTAGTACCGGTAAGTACCGAGAGATTTTCGTTTGTACCGCATCCGTTGCGGAGTTATGGCCAATTCTCAAGTTCCGGCGCGCGGGCTGGAGAAACATGGGATTTCCTATAGGAAAAAAATGAAGGTTCTCCGATTTCGTTCAAATTATGTGGGTCGTTAGTACTACGTTAGTACCGGTAAGTACCGAGAGATTTTCGTTTGTACGGCATCCGTTGCGGAGTTATGGCCAATTCTCAAGTTCCGGCGCGCGGGCTGGAGAAACATGGGATTTCCTATAGGAAAAAAATGAAGGTTCTCCGATTTCGTTCAAATTATGTGGGTCGTTAGTACTACGTTAGTACCGGTAAGTACCGAGAGATTTTCGTTTGTACCGCATCCGTTGCGGAGTTATGGCCAATTCTCAAGTTCCGGCGCGCGGGCTGGAGAAACATGGGATTTCCTATAGGAAAAAAATGAAGGTTCTCCGATTTCGTTCAAATTATGTGGGTCGTTAGTACTACGTTAGTACCGGTAAGTACCGAGAGATTTTCGTTTGTACCACATCCGTTGCGGAGTTATGGCCAATTCTCAAGTTCCGGCGCGCGGGCTGGAGAAACATGGGATTTCCTATAGGAAAAAAATGAAGGTTCTCCGATTTCGTTCAAATTATGTGGGTCGTTAGTACTACGTTAGTACCGGTAAGTACCGAGAGATTTTCGTTTGTACCACATCCGTTGCGGAGTTATGGCCAATTCTCAAGTTCCAACGCGCGGGCTGGAGAAACATGGGATTTCCTATAGGAAAAAAATGAAGGTTCTCCGATTTCGTTCAAATTATGTGGGTCGTTAGCTAAATAAATATTTATTTATTTATTTAGCTTAAACAGCTTGTTTATCTAATAAGTAATGTAAACAAAAATGGATTTTTTATTAACAATTCTAACTTCTTATATCTTAACATACCCTCTGTGGCATTAAAAAAAATAATAAAATAAAATAAAAGTATTTATTAACTTTCTTCTTACTACTCAAATCAAAATTTAATCAAGCCCCAATTTACCTAATTTCAATCAATCGAACGTACGAATATAAAAAGTTCTATAAACTTTCACTTTTTATTTAAATTTCCATGCAAGTATTAGATTTTTTTTTCTTTATTAAATGATAAGTTGAAGCAGAATCTAAAAATTTGAAAACATAAAAGCATAGGGAAAACTTAAAACAAGGGAAAAATTAAAAAGATTCTGTGCATTAAACAGTTAATCCAAAATAATATTTTATAAATGTATTAGTTGGTAGAAAAATGCAAATTCCCAAAAATGTTGCAACGCATGCTTACCCACTGTCAAAAATAAAGGTGACAAACCAGTTGCATTTAGCACCCAGGGGTGAAAAGGTGTTATTATTTGACACCCGCGGGCTTGAAAACGTGTTTGGGGGTGCCGTTTGATCCCTCACTGGGTGATTCATGCTAATCAAGGTGCCGTGCAATGCATACCGTTGAAAGATTTTCACCCCTTAGTTATTTGCGAATGCTCTGTGACGTGTATCCTGCCCCTTCAACTCGCCGTCACTGGTGGATCAAAACAGCAATTTCTCCTTACGATGACTATCACCACGCGTGCGCTATCTCAATTTCGTTTAGAACTTCTAATAGCTAAATTTTGGCAAGCTTTTTTACATAAAGCAATCTTTGAAATTCAGGACACTTGAACATTTCAGGGAGACTTCGAAGGGGAGCTGGATGGCCGAGCGGTTACAGCGTTGAACTTGCAATCAGACGTTATGAGTTCGAATACTTCGCTGGCCAAAAGTCGGTGTTTAATTTTTATTTATTATTGGGCACTCTGGATTAAGGGTGCAATCTTTTCACTCTAATTAAGGTTAATTCACCCATTTTCACCTTCTGGCTCCCCTAGGGGTGTCACCAGTGAGACAAGCCTTTCACCCCTAAAAGGTGCAATGTGTCACCTGTAGTTTTAACAGTGTACTCTCCCCAATTCTCTTACTCCTCCTAGTCTATGCTTCTTACTGAATTGCATATGAAAAGTTAAAATCTTACAGAATCTATTTTTTCCCACTTTATAATTAAAGCGCTAAAATAGAATAGGTTAATTTCAATGGGAGAGAAAATTTTTATGATAGAAAGGCAGACATTCCTTGTCTTATGAAATGATTATATTCTATATACACTGTTAAAACTACAGGTGACACATTGCACCTTTTAGGAGTGAAAGGCTTGTCTCACTGCTGACACCCCTAGAGGAGCCAGAATGGCACTCTTAATTAGGGTGAAATTATGGCACCCATAATCTACAGGGCCCAATAATAAAAATGAATTATAAACTGACTTTTGTCCTGTGAAGGATTCGAACCCACGTCTGATTGCAAACTCTGCGCTCAAACCGTTGGGCCATCGAGCTCACCTTCAAAGTCTCCTTGAAATGTTCAAATGTTCAGAAATTCAAAGATTGCTTTATGTAAAAAGCTCACCAAAAGTTTTCCATCCGAAGTTCCAACCGAAATTGAGATAGCGCATGCGCGGTGATAGTCTTCGTAGGGAGAAATTGCTGTTATAATCCACCAGTGACGGTGAGTTGAAGAGGAAGGACACACATCGCAGAACATGCGCAAATAACTATGGGGGAAAATCTTCCAAAGGTATGCATTGCGCGGCACCCTAATTAGCGTGATTCACCCAGTGAGGGATCAAACGGCACCCCGAACACATTTTCAAGCCCGCGGGTGTCAAATGGTTACACCTTTTCATCCCTGAGAGCCAAATGCAACTGGTTTCTCACCTTTATTTTTAACAGTGTAATAATTGCAGTCAGGACACATCAATACGTTGTTGCAATTTGAAAGTTTTTCTGATGAAGTAAGAATCCCAATATTGAGTGTTACTGACTGTATTTTACATTATCTAATATCTACCATTCAAACTATATTATGACACAAAGTTTTTCGAATAAGATGCATCATAGATAATAAGCTCTAAAAGGTTATGCAAAATGGTAAATGAGTATATTGATATAGATTTTTCATGAATTAAGCGCTGTAAAAGTAAACTAATATACGTATAAATATATAAAACTGTTTACATCCAGCTCAAAAAATGGGAAGAAATAATTTTATAAATAAGAAAAAATTTCCAAATAAATAGCATTTCCAGCATCTTTTCCATAAATCTTACTAAATTACTTGTTTATTAACAAGATTATTAAGCTCTTTTTTATAATATTTATATGATTCATTAGAAAATATATTATAACGTATAGGATCTTCAAGCATTTAAGAAAAAATACACTATGTGGCCATGATACTTGCAATCTTAGACGTTTTGTTAGATATTTAGGAAAATGCATAACAAATTATCCTGAAATTTCAAGTGGGTAAATAGTATAGTAGACGTCATATATGTTCATGAAGGTTTTTTTCCCGAAAACCCATAGGGGAGTGTCAAAAAATCGAAGAATAGCGAACAGCTTTTGGTTATCCCTATAAAATTTGCTATTGCTAATGTATTGAAATTTTAGAACATGATTAGGAGGTGTCTTATAATATACAATGTTCATTTTTATAAGTATAGCACGCATATTCACGGAAAAATTAAGTTTTTTATAAAAAAAATTCCAAATTCCTCCAAATGTTTTGAATATAATTTGCAGTGTTCTTAATGTAAAAGAATGTCCTTTTCAGAAATCATTACAAATGATAATCTTCCCAATATCCTTCAATCAGAGTTATAACGGTAATAAATATTAGAGGATAAATGAACAAATTCACTGAATTTTCACAGCGCATGCGCGAATGCGACCTAAATATAATGCGCATAATGTATTAAATAAATGTATAGGGCAACGTTTGTGAAGTTCTCAAAAACATAGCTTGAAAATTCTGAAACTGATCGTTGATAGAATTAGCTCGAAATCCATTGTTTCTAAAAGGAAGCAAAAACACGAGGGGCTATATCGAAATATAGTAGTACGTGCATGCTTGTGTACGCTCGATGGGCAATAATCAACTTGTATTCGGATAAAGACCCTCATCTTTTTGCTGCATTTGTGGAACAACGAATTTCGATCTTTTCTATCAAAAATAAATTTCAGAATTTTCAAGCTATGTTTTTGAGACTTTCACGAAAGTTGTTCTATATATACATGAAATTTGTTCTTATACATTATCCTCATTGCATTTTGAATGCATTTGTGCCTGCGCAGTGAATTATTATTTAGTGTGATTGTTCATTTTTTATACATTTTTTATTATTTTAAAATTCTGATTGCAGGGTATTACGTAGTGAATTTTTATTTAGAGAAACTGTCTATTTTTTATCCAATATATTTTTTTTTAATTCTGATTGAGTGATTGGATATTGCGTAGAATGTCGCTGGTCATGGTTTCTGAAAAGAATATTCTTTTATATGAAGAACTCTGCAAATTATAAACAAAACATTTGGGGAAATTTGGGGTTGATTATATAAAAAAAACTGAATTTCTCCACTAGTATACGTGATATCCTCATAAAAAATGAACGCAGTTTATTACAATAAACCTCCTAATCACGTTCTAACGCTTCAACGCTTTAGCGACGTTGGTTTTAGAGGATTATCCAAATGCCATATCTTTTCTTTTAATATGTTGACTGACCCTTGTGGGGTTTCGTTGTGTGTGTGTGGGGGGGGGGGAATTTCCCCAGAAATATATGAGGTATAATTTGATGTTTGTACAGCTGAAAATTCTGGATAATTCCTCAATCATCATGTTTTTTTTTTTTTTAAATATCTAACAAATCGGAAGTGATTGGTCATCATTAGCCGTATAGTGTACATGATACATGCGAAATAAAATAGCAATTTATGTTAAATTGAGCAAAATGACAAACATATTTTCATAAACAGTTATGCAAAACCAAAATATGTAATTTAAATCTTTGAAAATGTCTGTATTTAGTTAAAATGTATAGAAAATTAATCTTCTAATAAATAACAAGAAGAAATAAAAGATTCGGCATAATTATTCAAACTTTGCATAATTGTTACTACTGCTATAATAAGTGTTACTATATTGTTAATAAAATAAAAGAGGATTTTATTTCTCACTGACATACCTTTTAGAAAATTATATTTATAACTTTAAATATTAAAAATTTAAATCTGACTTAATTTTTAATAAAGTTTCATATCTCTCTTTAACAATCACATGAAAGAATTTTAGTAAAAAATATATCATTTGCGATTTAATAGAATTGGCAGCATTCGTTAAAAGGACTATCTTGAAATAAAAGTCTGGCATAGATATACTTTTAAGTTTCAACTGTTTGTCAGTATTATCCTTTGTCGATTTGAAATATGAGGCAATTTCTTCAATTTAATGCTTTTAATATAAGTTAATGAATTTATCACTTATAAGTTTTTTTTTAACCTTTTTAATAGTCACGTTAAAATACTTTTGTTGTTAGAAAAAATATTACTACATGTGCTGCATTAGAATTGGTAACAAAAATTAATAATTATATCGAAATATGACATAAATGTCTTGTTAATACATTATTTTATTTAAACTGTTTGACAGTGTTATTATTTGTCTATTTTAAATAGGACGTAATTTTCCTTATTTGTTGTTTAACGGATATTCATGAATGTGTATAGTTTTTTGTAATCTTGTAAACTTTAAAGTTTTTTTTTTTTTTTTTAAGTCAATGTAAATATGATATCTGATTTTATAAACATAATAAAGATAGAAATATGTGCTGCACAGAATAATAAATATAATTCTTCTCCAACAAATATAAAATGTAAAATTAAATAAAATATACAGAGAAATTTTTAAAAATGTGTGTAAGGATCGCAAAAAGCTAAAAAATGCTTTTCCAATAAAATTTAAAAAAAAGAAAACTTTTTCAAGCTTTTTCTATGGTAATGAATCGCATACTTTTTTTTAAAGAGGAAATATATTAACATTCTTCATATGACTCAAATCAAAGTATGCAAAGTAGCACATAAGATTATAAACATTTCGTGAAAAAAAGAAAAAAAAACTTTCATGAATGGAATAAAATATTAATCCCTGCTCTAATAAATTTATATTTTTCTCAACAATTATGAAAAGTAAAATTAAATAAATTTGTATGCTAATATCTAAAAATGTACATATTGATTGCAAAAGGACTGAATGCTGTTCTAGAAATCTGCATGGGCCGAAATTTCCAAGCCCGAGGCATATCGATCCACAGAAATTAAATTCGACTGACCTCGGTATAAAAATTAACAGTTCGATATGAGAACGGGTACAACACCTAAAAAAAAATTATTGTCCATCCCTATATAAAACCTAAATTTTCAGCCCAAAATCGGCCAGTAAAGCAATTAAATTCTCAGCCCGAATCCAGCCAGAGAAACTATAATATTCAAGAAAGAATGTTTTAAAAAGAGTAAAATTTGCTCTTATTACATAATAAATGAAGCAAAAATTACCTTTAAATTTCTGTTTTCCAAGAGCAAAAAATATTTTATTTATTATTATAAAAAAATTATATTTATTATAAATTGTTTTGGTAGCTATGATAGTATTTTACAAGTCATACAAAAGTATACGTATATTTAGTTTGAAAACGGTTTTTAATTTAAGTGCATTAAACGATATAGATTATATTGGTTTTATTCCTATTTTTTTGTAATAAAAAAATAATGCAATGTTTGCATTGTAAAATTTTAAGAGAGTTTGATACTTCGACATTCTATTAATTGGAGCTCAAATGTATTTTGATATGAAAATGAATAGTATACTGAACGCAATTAAGTTCCTTTTGTATTTTTTTAAAGTGAATTGATCTTAAAAGTTGTGAGGTGTTAAGTTATAATTATTTGGAAAAATTACGAAAATTTCTTGGTACTTACCGGTACTCACGTAGTACTAACATCACAGATAATTTGAAGGAAATCGGAGAATCTTCATTTTTTCCTATGGGAAATCCCATGTTTCTCCAGCCCGCGCGCTGGAACTTGAGAATTGGCCATAACTCCGCAACGGATGTGGTACAAACGAAATTCTCTCGGTACTTACCGGTACTAACGTAGTACTAACGACCCACATAATTTGAACGAAATCAGAGAACCTTCATTTTTTTCCTATAGGAAATCCTATGTTTCTCCAGCCCGCGCGCTGGAACTTGAGAATTGGCCATAACTCCGCAACGGATGTGGTACAAACGAAAATCTCTCGGTACTTACCGGTACTAACGTAGTACTAACGACCCACATAATTTGAACGAAATCGGAGAACCTTCATTTTTTTCCTATAGGAAATCCCATGTTTCTCCAGCCCGCGCGCTGGAATTTGAGAATTGGCCATAACTCCGCAACGGATGTGGTACAAACGAAAATCTCTCGGTACTTACCGGTACTAACGTAGTACTAACGACCCACATAATTTGAACGAAATCGGAGAACCTTCATTTTTTTCCTATAGGAAATCCCATGTTTCTCCAGCCCGCGCGCTGGAACTTGAGAATTGGCCATAACTCCGCAACGGATGTGGTACAAACGAAAATCTCTCGGTACTTACCGGTACTAACGTAGTACTAACGACACACATAATTTGAACGAAATCGGAGAACCTTCATTTTTTTCCTATAGGAAATCCCATGTTTCTCCAGCCCGCGCGCTGGAATTTGAGAATTGGCCATAACTCCGCAACGGATGTGGTACAAACGAAAATCTCTCGGTACTTACCGGTACTAACGTAGTACTAACGACCCACATAATTTGAACGAAATCGGAGAACCTTCATTTTTTTCCTATAGGAAATCCCATGTTTCTCCAGCCCGCGCGCTGGAATTTGAGAATTGGCCATAACTCCGCAACGGATGTGGTACAAACGAAATTCTCTCGGTACTTACCGGTACTAACGTAGTACTAACGACCCACATAATTTGAACGAAATCAGAGAACCTTCATTTTTTTCCTATAGGAAATCCTATGTTTCTCCAGCCCGCGCGCTGGAACTTGAGAATTGGCCATAACTCCGCAACGGATGTGGTACAAACGAAAATCTCTCGGTACTTACCGGTACTAACGTAGTACTAACGACCCACATAATTTGAACGAAATCGGAGAACCTTCATTTTTTTCCTATAGGAAATCCCATGTTTCTCCAGCCCGCGCGCTGGAACTTGAGAATTGGCCATAACTCCGCAACGGATGTGGTACAAACGAAAATCTCTCGGTACTTACCGGTACTAACGTAGTACTAACGACCCACATAATTTGAACGAAATCGGAGAACCTTCATTTTTTTCCTATAGGAAATCCCATGTTTCTCCAGCCCGCGCGCTGGAATTTGAGAATCGGCCATAACTCCGCAACGGATGTGGTACAAACGAAAATCTCTCGGTACTTACCGGTACTAACGTAGTACTAACGACCCACATAATTTGAACGAAATCGGAGAACCTTCATTTTTTTCCTATAGGAAATCCCATGTTTCTCCAGCCCGCGCGCTGGAACTTGAGAATTGGCCATAACTCCGCAACGGATGTGGTACAAACGAAAATCTCTCGGTACTTACCGGTACTAACGTAGTACTAACGACCCACATAATTTGAACGAAATCGGAGAACCTTCATTTTTTTCCTATAGGAAATCCCATGTTTCTCCAGCCCGCGCGCTGGAACTTGAGAATTGGCCATAACTCCGCAACGGATGTGGTACAAACGAAAATCTCTCGGTACTTACCGGTACTAACGTAGTACTAACGAACCACATAGTTTGAACGAAATCGGAGAACCTTCATTTTTTTCCTATAGGAAATCCCATGTTTCTCCAGCCCGCGCGCCGGAACTTGAGAATTGGCCATAACTCCGCAACGGATGTGGTACAAACGAAAATCTCTCGGTACTTACCGGTACTAACGTAGTACTAACGAACCACATAGTTTGAACGAAATCGGAGAACCTTCATTTTTTCCTATAGGAAATCCCATGTTTCTCCAGCCCGTGCGCCGGAACTTGAGAATTGGCCATAACTCCGCAACGGAAGCGGTACAAACGAAAATCTCTCGGTACTTACCGGTACTAACGGAGTACTAACGAATGACATTGTTGAATTTCCTGAACTCCATAGGTGCGGGCTGGTGAAATGCACCTTGATGTTTTATAGAGAAAGATCCATGCTTAAAATAACTAATAGCATTTCTTCAGCAAACAATTATCATAAGTATTTGGTAGATAATACTGATGTTAAAGAGAGCATGAAAATGCATAAAACACAATTTGTATGAAATCATTAGGATTTTTAAAAAGAATTAAAAAAACTCAGGGTGAAAGATATTTAACAGATAAAAATTTAAAATATGTACATGTTATGAAATAATGCATACAATAAGTAAAATTGTGTTTCTGCTTTATCTGTATTTACTCGTATTCGTAAATTTCCCTACTCCTTTAATTTGAAAATCTATTTAATCGACTTTGTTACCTTTCAAGGCCCTACTAGATAAGCTCTTCACATACCAAATGCTAATCTAGCTGTTATTAACTGCAACAGACATAGCGTAATCACAGAGTAAAAATATGTTAATTATTTAGTACTTCTGACTTTCATTCTAAGCGGCATACTTCATGCCGCTTTGATATCTGGATAGTTAAACAAAATACCAGCACACTTTTCGGATTTAATGAATGAAGCTTTTTCTCTTATGATTCATGACTAAAATAACTAATAGCATTTCTGACTAAACCATTATCACCAATATTTCCCTGGAAATATAGTTGATAATAAAAGCTTTAAATGAATCAAAACACAAGAAGTTGAAAACCATTAAGCTTTTATTTAAGTTTTAAAAAAGCAACAAATGTAGGTCATTTTAAAAATAAAATCCATAAATTTTAGATATTAGTCCATTTTTAAATGAATATCACTGGATAATTAATTGAAATACCATACATATTTTTCAGGTTTAATGAATAAAATTTTGTAGTGAATGATTAATGTTTAAAATAACTAATAGCATTTCTAAGCAAATCATTATCATCAGTATTTGATGGAAAACGCGCTTGTTAAAGAGAGCATGAAAATGTATAGAAACAAAATTTGTTAAAACTATTAAGCTTTAATAAAAATTAAATAAAAACATAGGATGAATCATATTTATGAAATAAAAGTCTATAATATGTAGATGTTATAAAACAATGCATACAATGCATAAAATAGTGTCTCTGCTTCTTTAAAGAAAATCGATTTTTATTTACTTCCGTATTTCCTAATTTCCCTACTCCTTTAATTTCACAAACTGATTAATCTACTCCATTACCTTTCAAGGTACTACTAGACACACTCGTCTCATTCCAAATGCTAAAAACTGATATTAACTACAAGAAGCAATGCATAATGATATAGTAAAAATATGTTAATTGATTTTCATTTTAAGCGGCATGCTTCATGCTGCTCTGATCTCTAGATAGTTAAATAAACCTTCCGTGCATACTTTTCGGATTTAATTAATGAAGTTTTGTAGCTTATGATTCATGACTAAAATAACTAATAGAATTTCTGACTAAACCATTACCAACAATATTTGACGGAAAACGTGCTTGTTAAAGAGAGCTTGAAAATGCATGAAAACAAAATTTGTTAAAACCGTTAAACTTTTCTTAAATTAATAATAAAATAATTGGAATAAAAATTATTTAACAAATAAAAATCTATAGTTTGAAGATGTTATAAAATAATGCATTGGATATGTAAAATTGTGTTTCTGCTTTTTTCACAAAATCTATTTTTATTTCCATATACTATTTGGCCAAAGATGACCGTCCACTTGCGATTTTTGACATTTTGTTAAATATCTAGAAAAAATAATTCAGAAATCATCCTGAAACCTTAAGTATGTAAACATAATAGTACGGGTCATACATTTCGGTGAAGATTTTCTCTCGAAACTTTATAGCGGACCGTCAACAAACTGAAAAAGAATGAAAAACTTTTGGATAACAATGTTAACATTAATGTAGCAAAAGCGTTCAAATTGTAGATTATAATTAAATGGCTTAGTGCAATAACCTGTTTTCATTTTTAAGCGGATAGCATGCATACTCGTAGAGATATTAAGGTTTTTATGAAAACAGTCCCAATTTTTTTCAAGGTTTTTGCTCATAATTTGCAGAGTTCTTAATATATAATAATGTTCTTTTTCGAAAATATGACAATCATTGCACACAATACCCTCTAGTCAAAATTACAAAATAATAAAAAATGTATGAAAAATGAGAGATTTACTAAATATTTTTTCATTGCGCATGCATCAGCGTTATCAAAATTTCATTTGCATATTGTGTTAGAAATTATTTGTGCATCTTTGCATATTTTTTCCTAGACGCGACATAGCATCTTAGATACATTTTTAGCTATAAAAAGCTATATGAAATTTATCTTCAGAAATCAAAGTGTATAGATCATCCGGTTCATCACGTTCTTTTTGCAGCTCTGTAATTATCTTCTACAAACATCTTTTAGATTAAAATATAACTATTGTTAAATTTTAGATATTTAACAGATATTTTAAATTAAAATTGCACATAATATTCATTAAAAACAATAAAGTAGAAGTTTCGGACGTAAATTCCTCCCTTATCACTTTAACGCCATTGTGCTTAACTGTAATGACCCCAAAATGAAACTACGTTTTTGTGCTTGAAGCCTTAATGCAAGAATAAGCTCTATACAAAAAGACATCTGAACTTAAAAAACCATACGTGTCACTCAAAACGAACCGGATGATAATGTTAAGTCTATGCGGGCGTTATTCTAAAATCTCGCACAAATTATAATATTGTTAATTTTTTTTGCATAGGATAATTAAAATGTATCTACAACCGGCTAATTTTTAATTTTGATTACATATTTTTTGTATTATGATTTCAATTTCAGTGCCTTCTCCAAGCGTTACTTGAAAGTATTTTTTTTTAACTATGCAACCAAAATCGAAAAAATAAACTAGCCTAGTTGTTGATTATCTTCAACTAAACTATGACAAAATGTTAAACTTTGATCTAGATATTTGAAAATAACCCCCCCCCCGCATATATTTAACATCATCATTCGGGTCATTTTAAGAGATTAATGTAGTTTCTTAAGGAAAATGGTCAGTCAGCGTTGGAATCCTCTTACTTAATGTTAAATTTGTCGACGTTTATTGCAATTTTATTATCAAAATATCTCTTGGAAAAATTATTATTTTAAAACGATTTTTCTGTGTAATCTTAAAATATGTCACCTTTTTCTTAGTTCTCAAAATATTTTTAAAATTTATGCTTAATTTAATATTTTATGTGTTAAAAGCTGACGAACTGTGAGTAAAATTTTTATACTTCATATAAAATTAAGTATATACTTAATTTTTGAAAACTAAGAAAAACAGAGACATTTTTAAGAAATCTATATAAAAAATAGAAGTCAAAATATTAATTTCTCGATTAAATGTTCTAAATGTACGATTGCATCAAACGCCCAAAGATTTCACAATATTGAGGGAAATTCAGAAGTGAGTGACCAGACCCCTTAAGAAAGAATTGCGAAGCATTTCCTTAAAATATTTTCCTTTACATCGGGCATCGTTCATTACCAAGTGGTCAGTATTCCCTAATGCGGCAAAGAAATTGAAGTTGGTTAATTGTTCTTCCTTTTAATATTAAAGATCAATAAATTTACGGACGTCAAGTGTTGACATTCCTACATTTGACGTTCGTAACGTGAGCATCTAGCATTTAGTCTTTTATAAGGTTCCATTAAAATGAAATGTAAGTTCGGAAAAATCCCTACAGGTTTTTGAATTAGAAAGTTAAGATACAGATTTCAATTCACACACATTTGATTCATTTCACATAGATTCTACAAATTCAGGTAACTTTCTTTCTCAGATACCTATAATCTACGAACTGATTTCGCTAAATTCGGCGGAATTTTTCGGAGGTTAACTAAAATAAATTCATATGGTATTTTCGAATTTTTTGTTAACATGATGTTTAAAGTAAATCTTACATTTAATTGAGACGTGTTGAGTCAATATAGAATGAGTACCACCATAATCCTCCAAAAATGTTCATCTTTAAACGGTAATAAAATGCATGTTTATCATTCATTAATTTGGGATTTTTTCAATGGCACCATATGAGAGCAAATTTTGTATACTTACCGATCCGTAATGCTTTTTCTATGCTAAAATAAATAAATAAATAAATAAATATCAAGTATTCGAAAATAATTCGCTGCCATAGTTTAGAATATTATTCAAACTATTTAAAAAAAGGAAACATTACAGATATAGTTAACTCACAATAAGAAATATTTATGAATAAAAGATCCTCCATATGGCGGATAATTTGTGAAATATTTACCATTGAATAGCGATGCAATTTTCTTGTTCCTAAGTGTCGAATAGTACTAACATTATGCGTTTTAACAGCGACATGCAAATACTTTTCGTAAAAAAATAACTCTTATTGTTTTAACAAGCTTCATCTTCAAAAAAAAGAAAAAGAAAAAGAAAAAGAAAAAAGAAAATGTGAGTAAAAAAGGAAAACATTCTAACGTAAAAGGAACTTTTTATTCCATATTATTTTTTTTTAAACTTCAATAAACATTTAGATATGTTACTTACCAAACGCACAAGCAATTACAATTTTCTTTAATTTTTTTCTGAATAAACAGTGCTATAGAAAGAATAACAATTTATTCTCAAATATGACTTTATCGATAAGAATATTTTATTTTTGCTTTTTATTTCTTTTTTTTTTCTATGTAGAAACCCACTATACACATGTTTTTTCCCAAGAAAATGTATGAAGCATGCACTGGTCTTTATCCTCAACACACCCAGAGCTAGAGAAGATAGTTCTAGAAGACTTCTCTTAGCAACTGCAACACTCCAGTGTAATGAGATGCGGCTTAAGAGATTTTCCGTATATGAAGTTCTCCAGATATCCCTTGAGTCTTTAGCATCTAGAAGATTTTTTCCCAGTCATTCTTTTCTGTTTTTCTACATATATTTCTTTTATTTGTCAGTTTTTAATATACTAGATATGAATTAATATATTTTAATATATATTAGAAAGTGTTTTATTAAGAGAATCTAATCGAAACTTTTTAATAAAAAAGAAAAATCAAAATTGTTTATACGAACTTGCGTTTTTATTTATTTTTTCAACTGTAACACAAATTATGATTTACGAGAAAATACATTTAAATTTCTTGAAAGAAAATTATTAAATAAAAATTTTAAATGCATTTTTTTTCCTATCGACTGTTGGTTGGAGTTGAAGTTTTGTTCAAATGATTTTAATGAAATCAAGATGCTGCAATAATCCTACCGTTTTTACTTTATGTGTATACTAAATCAGTACATAAAAAATAAGTAAAAAAACATTTACAGATCTAAATATGAGCATCGCTTATATGTGTACAGGTTTCTTTGTAATAACAAAAGCGCGTTATACAGGGGATATAATTAAAATTAGAAAATAAAGTTTAAAATCGTGGGTTCGCATTAAACGCCAAATTTTACGGTAGATATATTTATAACGGTTTTCTTAATTTTGAAAATATGATACAAAAATTCACATTACAAATATATTTTCCCCACTTAAAAAAAATTCATTAATTAATTTTTATATAAATAGAAATTCTTATTCTATTAAACAAAATTCTCTGTATTTTTAATAACAATAAAAAATATAAGACACCAAAAAATTTGTGCTTTCATTTTTTTCATGAAATGAAATAATTGTAAGTGCACTCCTTGTTCCATTATAAACATTATTATTTATCTAACTCACTGTGCTTGCTGCTCTTTTCGTTCATCAATCGGCAAATTTTGAACAAAATTATTTTAAGTTATTTCCAGTTCACGCATTGGTAAAGAAAGATTGTAACTTTTGATAATACCAAAATTTATTGGAATTAAAAATACTCTATAAAATTTAAATCTTGTATGGATGCATATACCCTCAAAAGATTAAATGTACATACCTTGAATTTAAAGTCTTCTTTGCATTAATATAATAGTTTAAATTCGAAGTAATTCGCATAAATATCTTCATACATACAAAAAAAAAAAAAATAGATTATTGCCTGCTTAAGTCCTGGCATTGTCGTTTTAAACACTGAAGAAAATTCTTTTGAATAATTACTGCATATTTTTCTCTTTAATATCGCTCTGTAAAAAAATCCGTTTAAATTACTGCGAAGCAATGGTGCCAACAGTTTTCGACGTAAAATTTGCAGTAAAATTAGATGTAAAAAAAGAAATTACTTTTAATTTTATCAGAAGTTTTACGGCAAAAACTGCTGGCAACATTAGTGTCCACAGTTTTTGCCGGAAATTTAACGGATTATTTTTCTTTACAGTGTACCGCATACATTGAATCATATATATGTTGTTGTTGTTTTTGTTTTTTAATTAATACATTCCTCGATAGGAGGGTATTCTCACGCGATAAAGAAAGTCATCTTAAATAAACCTATCTAATTTTAACTTTCAGTATGGTTGCCAAATGAGGAACATACAAACATTCACCTTAAATATTTACTTATAAAATTTCAAAACATTCAGGAACCAGGATCAAAAAGTAATTAAATAATAAAATAAACAATTAAAAAAAAATGAAAAAATATATTTGTTTTATTAAAACTTTAAATTAACGTTTCAGAAGATTAAAAAAAGCTTATAACAAACAAATTATTTAAATTTAGTTATTGCAATTTTGTTTAATAAATGCAAAATAAATTATTGTTAAATCAGTAGTACTAATTTTAAATTCCAGTATCGTTCTCATATAAGAAATCGTAAAAATATATAACTTTTATAGAAATACTTTTTGAGACGCGGTATCTAGAGAAGGGTGTAACCAGAGTTAAAAAAATATATATATCATGTGATTTTTTTAAAATCAAACCATAAATTTGATTGTGACAGAAATTTATTTTGAAAATTTATTTAAACAGAAACAAAGCATGAATTTAGAAGTTATTTCGTTACACTATCCGCTCTCTAGAAAACGCTATGAAATCAAAGGAAACTTCGTGAAATCTGTACTATTTTTATATTAATATATGTTTAGCTGTTAAAGCGTAAAAAGGGATATCAGTAGGAAAAAAAGTTTAGGCGTTCTGCAGCATACAAAAACAACAGCTGTAATTTTAATCTTCAGTAACTTGTGATCTCGTAGACATTTTGAGAAAGCTGATACTAGTGAGAAAAGCATTTCAAATTATATCATCAATTTCAAGAAATGGGTTCCAGTTCTTTTTTGGAATCATATGACCATTTCTTAATGTGTCTTTTACAATCACTACACTATTTGACTTATTCTTCTAAAATTTTTTGAAAGATAAGTGCATGTGGCACCGCTTCAATTCATCTATGACAGTGATGGTAACTTGTGGGAAAATTCCCACATCTGTGGGGAAAATAGAGCTGTGTGGGGTAAAGGGGAAACTTGAGGTTTTGTGGGAAATTTTGAGAATTTCCCATTCCACTCTCATGAACGCGCTTTCCCCCTTTCTTTCTGCAAAACTTTTTAGAAAACCCTTTCTTTCGACTTGTTTTTCAAAACTCCTGGCGAATTGCATCGTAACTATTTCGCGGAATACTGCTGTTGCGTTCCATTGACTCTCGAAGCAGTATTACAACTAAACTTCTTACAGTTAATAGATCAGATTCAACTACATGCCGCCAATTTTCCCCTAACCAATCAACATTACCGATCTTTTATTGCTCATAGCTCAAGCAATGAAAGTAGAGAAACCTGGGGGATTTTTGGAAGGGGAACAAAAGGTTATGACGTCAGTCGGAACTATTCTATTCGATTTTCGGTTACCATCACTGATCTATGATGACTTAAAAACACACATACAATTTTCTGAATTAATAACACCAGACATGCTTAAGTGAGTTTAACATGAACATGACTTGTGTCCACGTTACTGAACGAACACATATAGAGCATTTATAATTCAATAAAAAGAAAGAACGTTTTTTTTTTAATTTTAAGCCGGTTCTGGCAAGCGTTTAGAGGTATATGTGTTATAGTGTTTTGAGAAACCGTACATTCTTTTGGCAAATTATACTGGTCTTGCGTTTTGAACCATTTACTAAGACTGTTCTTTCTTACATTTCAATACAACACAGTGGAATGTACAAGCGTTTCATTTAACACTAATCATCAGTGATCCATCACACTGTTTTGAACATTGTAATTGTTTCCGCATTTCACAGCAAAAATAATTAAAAAAGAATAAACACAGAGTGTTGCGAAGCACGGAAAGAAGGAAAATTAATTTACATGGATTCATAATACATTAAACTAAGGAACAAGGAGCTTTAGCTTGGTGCAGAAGATACTTACATAAATACTTACTTTTCTCGAACTGTATGTATACTTGTATACACATAATAAAATAGAGACAGAAAGAAAAAGAACACATAACAACAATTTAAACTTAAAGAACAAAATAAAATGATTGGTTAAATATACACAACACTTGAAAAAAAAAAGCTTTAAAAAATGATACAGTACAATGTTACATGTAGATTTAAAGTGATCATAGTAAATTTATTTAAAAGAATGCAAATTTTATTCTAATTCTCTGTCAAGAAATAATTCATATATTACGAAATTTTCAAATCTTTCACTGATATTTGAAATCTATGTAAATTATTTTTCCTTTTGCTTTATGAGAAAGAGTAACCATTAGCATTTTGCAGAAGACATACTTTCTGAACTTTTTCTATTTGTTTCGAATTTTCATTAATAAAATTTAAAAATATGTAGTCGAATAAATGTATCGAAGACACGGATTTCAATTTTTGTTTTGATACAAATTATATCGTGTAATTTCTATTTGCAGCAAGAGAAGATATTTTGTAAATGGAGATAAAATAAAAACAATACAGACATTCGAATATCTGATTTTTATGGATTAAAATAAAAGTACGTCTAAGATCAAAATAGATTTAAAAAAATATTCTAAAGAA
This sequence comes from Maratus speculifer, assembly GCA_964019185.1. Taxonomy (NCBI): domain Eukaryota; kingdom Metazoa; phylum Arthropoda; class Arachnida; order Araneae; family Salticidae; genus Maratus; species Maratus speculifer. Next base: position 448,262,744 of record OZ025291.1, read on the forward strand.
TGTAAATATTAGAAATTTAAAATCTCACATTTTGAAGAGAAAATAAAATTATGAAAGCAGAAGTATTTTCAAAGCTGTATTAAAAATATATTGTTACATGCAAGCTAAACATGTAATATAAAGCTAAAAATGTTGAAGAAATGGATTAATAAAGGGGAGAATTGTATTGAAAAATATGAAAATTTATGCACATTGACTAATACATTATTATTCTACAAATAAAGCCAATCCAATATGCGGAATATTTCTGTAACAAATTCGACAAAAAATTGAAGAATTTATTACAATACTCGCATTATAATATTTTATCTTCAACCTGTCTCATTGCTTTAAAAAAAGTGTGTCTTTGCATTAAAATTTTAATTGCTTAAAATATTAAATTTTAATGTTTATATAATAATTTGTTGTTTCTGTAATGTAGATATGAAAATACTGCAAGGAAAGTTTATTTTTGAAAGCTTAGGCTTGAATGTTTATATTTTAGAAAGATTTTTCTCAAAGAAAGCAGTCACTTAAAATAATCAATCAATTAACTTTGTAAAATTAGCTTTGTAAACATACATATCTCGTGATACGTTAATTAAATGAAGGAAAATATAAGAAAAATCATCAAGATCATAAAAAAAACATATCATTCTGGTACGAATGGGGAATGGAAGATTAAAGGAAAATCTTTACTGCTTTCAATGTAGGCCAATTTTGTAGTAATTGAATTGTTAATAACAAACAAATTTGAAATTTAAAATAAATGTGGATCTTTCATGGTAAAATACAACATAAACTTCCAAAAAAGAAATAAAAAACAGGAGATGGTTTCGAAATAATGACAGCTGTAAAATTTCTCAAATACACATGCTAGATAGCTGAAAAAAAAACACGTAATATGATCCACTGTATAGTATATGATCAATGATGAGCGGAAATTATAAGTGAAAATTTAGACTACAATTACCTGAAGAAATGTATGAAGAATTGTTATGAGATTTCAAGCATATAAACAAAATAGTAGATTCGATATAATTCTAACATAATTCTTGCGTCAATGCTGGCTTGTTACCATGGTTTCCATGTCAGTCATAACAGATGCTATATTTTCTCACACAGAAACTTTCTGTAATTCACTTTTACAGAACGAATGATGACAAAGTCTAGTGCCTGAAGCAACTTGTATAATTTGCAGATGCAAACAAATCTCTGATATTGTTTCAATATAAAATTAGAGGTTGAGTGGGACAATGATCAGTAAACAAATCTTTTTTCCCTTTTGCATATTCTTAGATGTCAGAAAGTCTACAAATAGGAAAGAAATCACTTATCTATGTTTGCTGCATATTTTATCATTAAGGTTTTTATGTTTATAAAAAATCGCGGCTTTGCTGTCTTTTCGTATAACAAATAACGTAAATTTCTCAGTTTCATCAACATTAACGGCTAGCAAAATAGTAATGAACAGTTTGCTTTTTTCCCGTAAAATAATTTTTCATTTGTATAACAAGTAATTGTATTTTTTGTAAATCATTAATCAATTCTCTTTCATCAGCGTTCTAAATGTCTGATGGTGAATACCCTTTGGTTAGGCTGAATAACTTTCCCAATTTTTTTTTATTTCAAGAAAGGTTTACCGGTCTACCTATATAAGAAATCGATGGCTGCATCCTGCCTCGTCGAAAATTACTGGGTTAAATTTAACATGCTCCAGAAAAGATTGATACATAATTAGAAATGCAATCCAATATTTTTTTAACCCAGATTAACAAAAAAAAATCTTTTGGATGTTTAAAAAAATCGATAATTACGGATTTCGCTAAATGTGGGTACAACTGAACATTACAAGGCACAGGTCAGTAACATTAGAGCATAACATAATAAATTTGAAATTGGAATGTCTGTACAAACTGTTAATATTGATTTATTTAATTTTATTTTTACTTTTCAAAAGTCCCGTAAAGAAAATTTTAATAGCAAAGGTTTAAAAGTGCATTTTACAGTGAATGCTGTATTCGTATTTAAAGGATTTTTTTCATCTAATTATTATTACTTACCCATCATACGTAGTATAGGGTAAGTCTTGCAGTCGTTTTGAAAATCGAAAAAAAATTTTTGGCGGATTTACACGTTTTAGATAGTGGAGATTCCGAAAAACTTATTTTTAGAAAAAAAATTTTGCCGTCCGTGTGTCTGTCTGTCTGTCTGTAAACGCTCTATCTCCCGAACAAATTGAGATAGAGACTTGAAATTTTGTATGTACTTAGTATGTAAGAATGGGACGAAGCCTATTTAATATCAGCAACCTCGATTATCCGGAACTATTTTTTCGGACTCTCGAAAAATTCGTTCTGATGAAAGGTATATAAAAATTTTCGCATTTTTTTGTTCTAAGGAATGGACGTAAAAGTCAATAAAATAACACACATTTTGCATATAAAACGAAGTTGATCGGAGTATTAGTTGCCGAGATATTTGTAATCCTGTTTTCGACATTCTTCGATTTTTCATCACCCTGTATTTCATTCAAATTTCAATTCAGAGGTATATTTTAATTGAAAATGAGCCGCGTAATCCGACGCAATTAATTGTTAGTTAATAGGATTATTATTTTTGGAGTTATAAGGATGTTTCTTTTACTCAGTTCGGTACTACTTGAGTAGTTTGGCGTTTTATATAATTTGTCGAAATTGGTACATCAGCACTTCTTTAATATAGCATTACTATGTATATTAACAATATTTAAATTTTGTTTATGAATTGCAATGCATTGTATAAATAGTTTTCATATGTTTCGTTTTCATATACATATCCATGATGGGTAAGTATTACGGTGGCCCCCAACGACTAGTTTTTTTCATTAATTATCAAAAAATACTTCACTAAATAAATTCATCATATAACACTTAAATAAACAGGTAAAAATTTTATATGTCTTCACCACTATTAAATCGGGAATGTCAGATGGCTTTTTTCTTTTGTGGATACTGAATTTGGTAATTTTAAAGCATAATAATTTCCCCAAAATTTAAAGATGCTTTAAATAACGGCATGTTCAATTCAAAGATTTAAAAGGGGGTTCTACAACATTTGATAAGCTAGATATCCGCTTTCTTATTATTTAAATTTTCAGTAATTTCATTTGATACAACTGACCAGAAACTATTTAGATCATAAAAATTCATTTCCCTTTCTTGTTACGTAATTTCTTTATCGATACGTATAAATTGGCACAGATGTTCTCTTAAACGAATTAAAACTATTTATATGTATTTTTTAAGATTTTATTTGTTATAAATAAAAGTTTCTTATAGTATGCCACCTTTTTAAAATAAAGTTATTTTTTGGTAACAATAATTATTATTTTAATAACATAAAAATTATTATTTTAAATAAAATTATCTCTTGCAGGTGGCATCTATTTTATTATTTTCGTCCTTGTATTTGTATTAAACATTTGATATATTTTAAAGTTCATATTGTGTATCTGTATATAATAACAGACAGTTTAACAAATCCTTGACAAACCTAATCTAACCAGTCTCCGATAATACGGAGCTACTAGAGGCATATTTTCGAGATGCGTAAGAGAAAACTTTTATGCCAAAATAAAATATTTTTCTGCCTGAAATCTTTTCAACATAATTTTCCATAAGATTCAAAACTAACACAATTTTAATGAGTTGCGAAGATAAAAAACCATTTTAGAAATCGAGCATGAACAAGATTTTTGGTAGCGCAGTTACAATTTATTTCAAGCATAAGTATTTAAAAAAAAAAAAAAAAAAAAAAAAAAAAACATTAAAAATATTTTTTTTTGAAACCAGTCAATAATTTTTTTTAAATAACACACTTTAAAAAATATGCATTTATACTTTAGTATAGTTTGTAAATGTATCTTTATTTAGCTTTAATACATTTATGTCACGAAAAAAAGAAGACTATTTCTTTACAAATAAATATATAAAAGAAGAAAATAGTTTTAAATAATTCCATAAATTTTATTCAGAATTGCCTTAGAAAAATCTCATTGCGCTTTCTGCTTTGCTAAATCTATTTTCTTTTAACACGGTAATTTCAATGGAATTGAACATCTGAATAATCCTTGTCATGTGCCTGATAAGACTACAGTTACAAAAAAATGAAGTATACTTCAATATGCTACCCATTTTAAGATTTGCATGAATTTATTTTTTTCATTTAACCGTTTTATGAGAACTACATATTAGATTTTATTCGAAGAATTACTTTGATGGTTTCGTTATCGCATTCTTTCAGCTTTACTGTAGCTAAGTATAAAAGAAAATTTTATTACTAAACAATGTTTTGTATCAAGATAATAAGTTGAAAATGGTGTTAATCATTTGAAATAAAAAAAATTCTTTAAAACACCATAACAAAAATTAAATTGCGCAAGGCTTTTCGGAACAACTGGGTGTTTTTTTCGTCAGGCTTAAAGAAGTTGTTCGTCTAATATAAATGTAGCGGCACGACTGAAATGAAAAGGCTGGAAATGGAACAAGCTGAAGGAACAGCCAATACGAGTGTAGAAGGCAACAGCCAATCACGGAAGAGTATAAACAAAACGTTCGACGGATACAATGAAGAAGAGGGAGGAAAACGCAAAATAGTAAAAAGGGAAAATAACAGATTAAATTAAAAGAAAGTGCACACAAACAAAAGGGCTAAAAAACTAATTAAGAATTTATACATATATAGTTATAAAAACACATGTATATATGTAAAAATGTATATACATAATTAATACAAGAAAGCTAAATAAAAAGCAGTATTGAAAAGGTTTTTCTAGGCTACGGAGAGCGTTTTATAATATCATTATATTTTAGACTTATCATTAACAATAACTCCACAATTAAGATAAATAGCCAAATTTTCAAGAAAATCTAAATCAGAGATATTATTGGCATTACAGATAGTTTCAGCAGTTTGAAAATTTAAAATATGGTTTATTTTTCTCTGTAAAGAACTTGAAATGATATCATAAAGGCCGGCTTATAACGAGCACTTTTAATACCAGAAATATGATCTATATTGACGAGTCCGTGTTATAACACGGAATATAAAAATGATAGCTTTAAAAAAATAGGGAAATGCTGGGCATAAAAATATGAGATTTCTACATGTAGCGTATAACTCTTTATTTAAAAGAAATGACATTACTTTGTGAACTTAAAAATATTAATTATCTGGTATCATGAAAAGCTCGTCAAATTCGTCAACTGTTATATCTTGAGGCACATCATCGAATTCAGTTTCATCTTCACCATTACTGTAACTCTGATCCATAAATAAATAATGATCTTTTGTCTTATCTAGATTGTTATATGTACTACACGTTTTAATAGAGGTCAGGGACACATTTCAAAATATTTTTTTTTAATTTTTTCTGTGATGGTTAACTATATCAGTTAAAAAAACACACGATAAAACTTGTCAACATTTTTACATTTAATTTAAAAATGTGAGGTTATTTAAAATTATATAACTCGAAATATTATTTGTAGAATTTCTTTTCTTTTATTTGAATAAACAAGAATCTGCAAGTTTTAATCCTGATTCAGGGTTTTTAAAAATATTAATTTATATAACAAATAAAAATATTTAAATTACAAAATTACAAATAAATGACGTAACTTAAAAAATTATATCTTCAAAAGTATTTTTTTCAAACTTGCTGAATGAAAATAAATGTAAAACAATTGAAAACAACATGTTCTAAATTTTAACCTTTTATCTCTGACGGTTCTTGACTTTCAACTCTTTAAACTTAAGGCATGATAAAGAAAAACAAATTTCCATTTAAAGTCATTCCCATGGCAACCGTTGCTTGTAAACTCGATTTTAAAAATCAATTAATACACTATATATATTTTCTGTTCCACGTAAAATAAAAACATAATTTAAATGTCATTTAAAGCAAAAAAAAAATGTAATTGCTTAAAAAAAAATAAAATTTCTGTCACGGACCTTCTTAAGTGACTTTTGAATTAATTTATGTTTGATTTTATTCACTACTTTCATTATCCGCTAGCACATTATTTCGGAACTGGCATGGCGCATTTTGCCTCATTTTGTAAATGTTTTCCCCTTCTAACATTCATGTTTTACTTGTTAATCTAGTAAATCATTACTCGAAAGACCTGGAAAATCCTTGGAATGAATGGATTTAAAAAGAATAATAGCCTTGCATCCGTATGTACAATTAAAGTTTCTTTGTCAAGAAAAGGATGTGCGTTATACAGCGATTAAGCCCCCCACCATAAAAAAATACAGGTTGAAATCGTAGATGCGTGCTATACACTTGATTTTATTTTACTATTATCCACTTCAAAAGAACATGATTTATTCATATGTAGAAATTTTCATTCTCATTTTGTTTGAAATATTGTAACATCAACAAAACAAACCGAAACTCATTTGCCCCTACAGACCATAATGCAACTGAATTCTTTTACGCATCTTTATACAAACTCTTAGATGCTACAAATTTTATTTTAAATACAGAATATTCTAGAAAAAATTTATAAAGCGTATTTTCAGGGCAATCTGAATGTATATACGAAAGTTAGAGCACGTATAGATAAACGGCAGACCATGTCAAATTCTTAAACACTTTACAAATATTGTTAGAAAAAGACAAAGAAAGAACAGTTGATTGCCATGTATATACAGTATTTTAAATAAGTAAGTTACATTTTCTCCGAATTTTATTAAAGAAGATCTTTTTCAATATACATATGTACATTAAAAATGTCAGCCATTTCATAAATATTTTTCCAAATATGTAAAAATATTTAAAGCAATGTATGCTATCTTTTGTAGTACCATTAATTAAAAAAAAATATTTACAAACTTGTAGATTAACGCTGATATGTCCCTTTAGGATTTGCTAGATTTTTATGCCATTTGCATTTTCCGGTAATTACATTAATAACATTCCCAATATTGTCATTTATCTTTCGCCGTGTTTTAACTTTTATATTTCCGACATCAGTAATAACAGTGAACACTTCTGCATTTTCTTCAACGTGGTATTTTTCTTTTAGCAAGCAGCTATATCATAAACCATTTAAGTTATGGCACAGCATTAAAAGTAATGGCTTTTCTTTATTTGTAAATTTCAGCTGAAATCCTGCTGACACACATCACAAACTACGCAATTTATTTTTATTGATTTACGTTACTAATGAAAGGGAAGAGTTTGGAAATATTAAACTTTCAGAAAATCAATTAATTGAGTTCTGAATTCTTTAAATTACAACGTTTCTTCTCATTAAAATGTTTAGAAGTAAGACAATTGGTATAATATAGCTTAGTATAAAGAGAATATTAAACATTATTTTATTTCTTTATTTTTACTCGTGATAATAATTCGTTTAGAACATATAAAAAGTTAAAAGATCTTTGTTTCAAATATAACGAAAAAATAGTGCAAATCGTTGCCTTTATTAAAATTAACACTTTTAAAAAGTTTAAAAATACATGTATGAAAGAAAATAATAACAAATGTGTTTTTCTTACATTATAATTTATTTATTTTATTAAAAACAATATATTAATTATTTTTGAATTAATTAATTGAATTTTGAATTATTTAAAATATATTGATATTTCTGATTAAAAAGTTTAAAAGCAATACGGGTGGTACAATACATTTTTGTTTTAAGTAAATGTAACCCATTATATTTAAAGCAATGTGTGCTATTTTTTGCACTAATATTAATTTTAAAAATATATTTACAATTTTTTAAACTAACGCAGATATTTTCCTTTATGTTTCTGTAGATTTTTATGTCAATTGCACTTTACGGTAATTACATTAAAAACATTCCCAATAATTTCATTGTATTTATCTTTCGCCCTATTTTATATTTTAAATTTCCGACATCAATAATAACAGTGAACGTATCTGCATGTTCTTCGACGTGGTATTGTTCCTTTAGCAAGTAGTTATACCATAAACCATTCAAGTAATAACACAACATTAAGAGAAATGGCTTTTCTTTGTTTCTAAATTTCAGCTGACGCACGTCACAAACCTCGCATTTTATTTTTATTGATTTACGTTACTATTGGAAGAGAAGAGTTTGGAGATTTTAAATTTTCAGAAAATCAATTAATTGAGTTTTGAATTCTTTAAATTATATCTATCCTTCTGATTAAAAAGGTTAAAAGTAAGACAATTCGCATAATATAGTTTATTTTAAAGTGAATACGAAAAATACTTTTATTTATTTATTTTTACTCGTGATAATAATATGTTTAGAAAATATGAAAACTTAAAATATTTTTGTTTCAAATATCATGAAAAAATGGTGCAAATCGTTGCAGTTATTAAAATGAATACTTTTGATATGCTTAAAAATATATGTATGAAAGAAAACAGCAACAAGTGTGTTTTTCTTACATTATAATTCATTTATGTTACTTAAAACAATATATTGATTTTCTTTTGAAACAATTAATTGAATTTTTAATTATGAAAATTATATCGATATTTCTGATTAAAAATTTTAGGAGTAATATGATTGGTATAGTACATTTCAGTTTAAACTAAATGTAACAAATTATATTTAAAGCAATGTGTGCTATTTTTTGTACTAATATTAATTTTAAAACAAATATTAAAAATTTTTTAGCCTAACGCTTATATTTTCCTTTAATTTTCGCTATATTTTTATGTCAATTTCAGTTTCCGGTAATTACATTAAAAACACTCCCAATACTGTCATTTTATTTATCTTTTGCCGTATTTTATCTTTTAAATTTCCGACATCAATAATAACAGTGAACGCTTCTGCATGTTCTTCGACGTGGTATTTTTTTTAGCAAGCAGTTACATCATAAACCATTTAAGTAACGGCACAGTATTAAAAGTAATGGCTTTTCTTTATTTCTAAATTTCAGCTGAAATCCTGCTGACGCATGTCGCAAACTTCGCAATTTATTTTTATTGATTTACGTTACTACATAGGGAAGAGTTTAGAAATAAAAACTTTCAGAAAATCAATTAATTGAGTTTTGAAATCTTTGAATTATATCGACCATTCTTATTAAAAAATTTAGAAAACAATTAGTATAGTATAGTTTAGTTTAAGTTGGATATAAAAAGAATCGTTTATTTGTTTATTTTTACTCGTGATAATAATACGTTTAGAACATATAAAAACTTAAAAGATCTTTGTTTCAAATATCATGAAAAAATAGTGCAAATCGTTGCCTTTATAAAAATAAATACTTTTGAAATGTTTAAAAATATATGTATGAAAGAAAACAGTAACAAATGTGTTTTTCTTATATTATAAGTTATTTATTGTATTTAAAACAATATATTAATTTTATTTTAAATCAATTAATTGAATTTAGAATTACATTTTAACTATATCGATATTTCTGATTACAAAGTTTAGAAGTAATACGGTTGGTATAATAAATTTTAGTTTCAAGTTAATGTAACCCATTACATTTAAAGCAATGTTTGCTATTTTTTGTACTAATATTAAATTTAAAGCAAATATTTACAGTTTTTTAGACTAACGCCAATATTTTCCTTTATGTTTCGCTAAATTTTTATTTCAGTTGCATTTTCCGGTAATAACATTAAAAACATTCCCAATAATGTCATTTTGATTATCTTTTGCCGTATATTATCTTTTATATTTCCGACATCAATAATAGCAGTGAACGCTTCTGCATGTTCTTCGACGTGGTATTTTTCCCTTAGCAAGCAGTTATATAATAAACCATTTAAGTAATGGCACAGCATTAAAAGTAATGGCTTTTCTTTGTTTCTTAATTTCAGCTGAAATCCTGTTGACGCACGTCACAAACTTCGCAATTTATTTTTATTGATTTACGTTACCATTGAAAGGAAATAGTTTGGAGATTTTAAACTTTCAGAAAATCAATTAATTGAGTTTTGAATTCTTCAAATTATATCAACCCTTCTTATTAAAAGTTTAGAAGTAATACGATTGGTATAATATGTTTTAGTTTAAAGTGAGTGTAAACTATTCTTTTATTTATTTATATTTACTTATAATAATAATATGTTTAGAACATATGAATCCTTTGATGCTCGCCAAAAAACTTCGCAATTTGTTTTTATTGATTTACTTTACTATTGAAAAGGAACAGTTTGGAAAGTTTAAACTTCTAGAAAACCAATTAATTAAGTTCTGAATTCATTAAATTATCTTATTCTTTTTGATTAATAGTTTAGAAGCAATTCGATTGGTATAATACATTTTAGTTTAAAGTAATTTTAAACCATTCTTTTTCTTATTTATTATTACTCGTGATAATAAAATGTTTAGAACATATGAAAACTAACAAGATATTTGTTTTAACCCTTTATCTACCGATGGTACTTATAAGTACCATTAAAATAACTTATTATAAAATTCTTTAATGCGTCAGTTTGTTGTAACACTGAATGAGTTACAGATACATTATTTTATCTTGTTCTAAAAGCATTGTTGATTACACAAAACAAAACTATTTTTAAAAGAATTATTTCTTTTTCCTTTGCATCTTTTCAACTTTCTTGGAGCTGAGGGAGGTACAATTCCACAAAATACTAAGAAAATAATTAAAAATGAAAAATTTGAATGGGGCTATAAAAATTGTATAAAATCTCTGTAAATTAAAATTTAATTAATCCTTTTAATTATTTCAGTCCTTCTAAAATCCTTAAAATATTTTTAAAATGATTCTGTAAATCTTTTAATTTAGTTTAAAAAATTAAGTAAATTTTTAATGAATTCATAATGCGGTAGATAAAGGGTTAAATGCTATGAAAAAGTAGTGCAAATTGCTGCCGTTATTAAAATGAGCCATTTTGAAATGCTTAGGAATATATCTATAAAAGAAAACTGCAATAAGTGAGTTTTTCTTACATTACATACATAATACTTTTTATTTAAAACAATATGTAGCCTTTCTAGTATACTGACAGACATTTTTGTACCGATAATTAACTCAGATCTTTCCATTTCATAATATTGAATAGTAACAACATTTCATAAGCGAAAACTGGTGATAATTTTGAGCGTTTATTTTAAAGTGGTGGTTTCAAATATTGTTACTATTTAACCTATTTCTTTCTGCCTTTCTAGTATTTCTCCTAACACGATCTTCAATGAAAAAATTAAGGTAAAATATATTGTATTTATTAATGGATTTTCAGCCGAATTTTTCAAATATTTAGCTAGACATTAATCACAACATGTGTGAAATTTTACTAATATATAGTTTCTTCAGTAGATATGTTAAATAGTTGTGATTGACAGCAAATTCTCGTGTACAACAGTAGAAAAGATAATTTATCCTTGGCTTAGTTTGGGAACATCAGACAAAAAAAGTATTTAATGTAAAAGGTAGTAAAATAAGTCGCTATTTAAGAAAATACGCATTTCCTTAGAAAATGATCTCACGGCAAAAAAAAGAATTACTAACACAGTCAAGATGTAATTTTTTTATAAAATAATTCCAAGTATCTCACTAAAAATGCATTTTCCATTTTTTTAATCAAATTGAATGAAGGAAAACCGGCAGATCTACTATAATCCAAAAACTATATAATAATCCATAATTTGTCGTTTTTCAATGCAAAAAAAGAGAACAAAAAGAAAGGCTCTTAAAATTTCTGCTGCATTTTACTCACTTACTGATCGCACAACTTTAATAGCTCAAACGTTTTCCTTTTATTTTATTATTGCTAAAATGTGATTTACATGCTTACAAAATTTCTTTAAAGCATCTGCATACCTTTAAAACAACAATTTTAGTCAAATTTTATTTCTATAAAGTTATAAGATTAAAACGCAGTTCTTTAATACTATTTAAAATCTAATTCTAATTTTTTTTAGAATCGGAAAATTTTTATCTATATCTTAATATTAAAATATAGCTTAATAATCAATGTACTTTATGCTAATTGTATAAATTTTATCAATATCACAGTGTGTGACACAGTACATGGTAAGTACCAGCCTGCGGAGCGTAGGTACAAATCCATTTAAGAGCCCACACTACTGATTGAAAAAGACTCGGATGATAATGTAAAGTCTATGGGGGCGTTCTTTTATAATATCTTGCTCACATTTTAACATTTTGACACAATTTTTTTGCATAGAATAGCTGAGGACGATCCACAACCGGCCTAGTTTTTACTTTATTGATTTTGGTACATTATTTTTATGTTAGAATAGTTTCGATTTCACAACTGGTTTAAACCGTTTCTGAAAGTTAAAGTATTTTTTAAAATCTGACACCAAAATCGAAAAAGTAAAAACTAGGCCAGTTGTGGATCGTCCTTAGCTATCCTATGCGAAAACAATCACGTCAAAATGTTAAAATTTGAGCGAGATATTTGAAAAAAACGCCTACATAGACTTTACATTATCATCCGGGTCTTTTTCAGTCAGTGGTGTGGCGTCTTAAGTCATATGTCAACATGTCAAAAGTTTGATTAAGTTATAAAAATAGCGGGTTACTTTCTTTTTACCATTGGTTGATAACTCTCCAATTAATAGATTGCAGCATTCTTGAAATTCACTCGATCATTCGTAATTAAGACAAGGAATGTAGTAACGGCTTTAAGGTTTTATGTGGTATTCGTTTCTTAGAGAAAACGACACTGTCAACGATATGACATTATTAAAAAGCCGAAATTTATCAGTTGTATGAATAAAAATTGATGAATACCCTGGTTACGTAGTTACAGTTTGATAGAGGAATAATTTGATACGTGATTGATGGAGATCTTAATTTGAGGTCGTAAGTCATAAGAAGAGGTCGGTTCTGGTTTAATCAAACCAGTGATATCCAGCTGAAGAAATTCATTTACCTTCTTCACAAGCTGAACAGGAAGAGTATTTCCTATAAATAAATTTTGTCCAAGTTCAGAAAATGTAAAAAAAAAGAACCGTGACATTTTACATTAACGTAATAGGTTCCCAACGTAATGCACAGATTATTTTTTGTCTCCATGATGATTCTAGAGATCCTAAGGGGCAAACGCATCCTACTTCTTATGAACTTATTTTTTCCAGATTCCAAAGTCATTGCTGTTACTTATATCCAGGAGTTAAAGCATTGGATTATATCTTGCGTGTGGGAGGCCTTGCATTGTTTAGGAAGACACTCTATGTCCCCCCCCCCCCCCCAAAAAAAAGAAAGTCCTCACAGATCAATTATTATTGATCGACAAAATCTTTCATCTCAATTTCATTCTTACCATGTAAATATCCTGTCTGTTCCATGGTTAAAAGGAACTGCAATTTACATTCAGACCACAATGTTGTGATTCTAAAGGCAGCAATTTTCAGTCATTGACATTTGTTCCTAACAAACTGTGTAGTTGGTTACGAAAAGTGTAAAATTTTTAATTAAGCCTGGCGATTTTTTGGACGAATTATACCACACTGTAAAAAAAATTCAAGAGGTTACTAAAAATTTCTTAGTAAATTTGTATTCCACAGAATTTTTTAGTAACCATTACAAACTTTTTTTTCGCAAGCGAAACAAACATTTCTTTTGTAAACTGAACAAAAGAATTTTTTGTATAACTAACTTAAAAATTTTTAGTATGAGCCACCAAGCAAATTTTAGTAATAGCTCCAAAATTATTTTTAATAACCATTACGTGGGTTCAAAGGGCAGGAGCTTCCTTCGAGCTGCATCCAGACTTTTGAAGCGGAAGATTTTCTGCAAAACCGCAATAGATGGCAGCACCAAAATTGCTACTGCTCCGTCAGGATATTCATAATCCCTTTATTAACGAGTTAACTGCAACACTGCATACATTCGGGGCGCATTTGGCAGTGGCCAGGATCGAACCCGGGACCTTTTAGCCTAGAGTCCGTTACTATAACCACTATGCTATCAAGGCCACACCAAGTGAATTTTAGTAATAGCTATTAAAAATATAAAATTATTAACTCTTATTCGTTGCTAACTTTTTTCTAGTAATTCTTACAGATTCTCTTGTAACCGACTAAGATTACTAAAAATTTTTTAGTAATTACAAGGATCACTAAAGTTTTTTTAGTAGATCGACACTTTTTTTTTACAGTGCATTTATTGTGTTTTGCGACACTCATACAAAAAGTTAAAATGTAAACAAAACAACAACATAAAAAATGCTATGATCATAGATTATTTTCTTTTCGAAAAAGGCACTCTTTGTCTCGTATATCATTGTGTTACACTATTTACTTTTGATTGTTTCTGTTTACGCGAAACATATTTCCAACATTTCTCCATAAAATGGTATGAAAGTTTTCATGATCTATTTCTAAATATCTATGAAGAGAACAGGCTGTGGAATATTTAATAAGTGATTATCACTTTTGTAACTAAGCGTAAAATCAACAGAGTAAAAATATTCATGCCGGGTATCGAACCCGGAACTCTTGGAAGAGCGCTGCAAATGTTCTACCTTTTAATCTACGGGGACGATGCCTATTTTGGCATTTTCACTCATTTTGTACGTAAGGTTTGAAACTGCAGCACAAGATTGAAACGTCTTCATGAGCGCACATATTTGTAGCGTTACATGAGGCACACAAATAGACCCAGTATTGGTGAAAACATATTTATTTATATTTTATTTTTCAATTAGTTATCAGCAGGGAAAATATTCTTGGAAATTTTGAATCTTTAATAAGTGATTATTGGTGTAGTAGTATGCGTAGTATGTCGTGGGCTTTACGGTGTATATATCACATTGTTAGTTAAGCATAGAATTAACAGAGTGCAAATATCCAAGCCGAGTATCGAATCCGAACCCTTGTACTAGCGCTGCAAATGTTCTACCATTTTAAGCTAGGGGGACGATGCCTATTTTGGCATTCTCACTCATTTTGTTGGTAAGGTTTTCAAACTGCAGCACAAGATGGAAACATCCACATGAGCACACAAACCTGTGGCGTAATATGAGACACACAAATAGACTCAGCATCAGTGAACACATATTTATTTATAACTAATTTTTCAATTAATTTATCAGCAGTGAAAATATGCTTGGAATTATTGAATATGTAATAAGGGAATACCACATTGCTAGTTACGTGTAGGACCAACAAAGTGAATATGTCTAAGCTGGGGATCGAACTTGGAACCCTTGGAATAGCGCAACAAATGTTCTACCTTTTAAGCTATGAGTAGGATGCCTAAATTATCATTCTCACTCATTTTGTTGGTAAGGTTATCAAACTGAAGCACAAAATGGAAACGTCCACATGTGCATATTAACATAGGGCGTAACATGAGACACACAAATAGACCCAGAATCGGTGGAAACATATTTATTTATAAAAAAATATTTTAATTAATCATCGACAGTGAAAATATTCTTAGAAATTTTGAATATTTAATAAGTGACTATTGGTGTATTAATGTATGTAGTATATCGTGGACTTAGTGGTGTATACATCCCATTCTTAGTTGAACATACAACCAACAGAGTGAAAATATCCAAGCCGAGTTTGGAACTCGAACTTTTGGAATTAGCGCTTCAAGTGTTTTACCATTTAAGCTATGGATTGATACCTATTTTGGCATTCTCATCAATTTTGTTGGTAAGGTTTTCAAACTGCAGCACAAGATGGAAACATCCACATCAGCACACAAACCTGTGCACACATATTTATTATATATGGTGTATATATCAGTGAACACATATTTATTTACAATTAATTTTTCAATTAATTATCAGCAGTGAAAATATGCTTGGAATTGTTGAATATTTAATAAGTGAATATCACATTGCTCGTTAGGTGTAGCACCAACGAACGAAAATGTCCAAGCTGTGGATCAAACCCAGAACACCTCGAATAGCATATGTCCTACCTTTTAAGCTACGAGGACGATGCCTTGATTGGCATTCTCACTCAATTTGTTGGTAAGGCTGGAAACTGCAGCACAAGATGGAAACGTCCAGAAGAGCACACAGACATATGGCGTAACATGATACACACAAGTAGATCCACACTGTTAAAAATAAAGGTGACAAATCGGTTGCATTTGACGCCCTATCGTGAAAAGGTTAAACCACTTGGCACCAGCGGGTTTGAAAATGTGTTTGGGGTGCCGTTGGGTGTTTCACGCTAATTAGGGGGCCGCGCAATCCATACTGTTGGAAGAGTTTCACCCCTTAGTCATTTGCGCATGCTCTGTAACGTGTATCCTTGCACTTCAACTCGCTGTCACTGGTGGATCAATACAGCAATTTTTTCCTACGATGACTATCACCGCTATACGCTATCCCAATTTTGTTTAGAACTTCGGATGGCTAACTTTTGGCGAGCTTTTTTATATAAAGCAACCTTTAAATTTCAGGACATATGAGCATTTCAAGGAGACTTTGAAGGCGAGCTTGATGGCCGAGTGGATAGGGCGCTGAGCTTGTAATCATGCGTTCTGCGTTCGAATCCATCGAGGGCCGAAAGTCGGTTAGTATATTTTTAAATGTTTTATCATTGGGCACTCTGGATTAAGAGTGCCGTCTTTTCACCCTAATTAAAGGTGTTATTTTGGCTCCTTTAGAGGCGTCGCCAGTGAGACAAGCCTTTCACCCTTAAAAGGTGCAATGTGTCACCATTAGTTTGAACAGTGCAGTAACGGTGAAAACATATTTATTTATAATTAATTTTTCAATTAATTATCAGCATATTAATTATGAGGAATTATTATATTATTCAATTAATTATCAGGAATAGCTTTCCAAGTGTTCTACCATTTAACCCCTTGGGGACGAGCGACACGTATGAGTGCCGAAAAGAATCCATGTTTATCCCCACCGGTAAATTTTCAAACGTGTGGCGTTACAGTCAAAGGTTGCCACAGGTTTGTGTGCTCATGTGCAAGTTTTCAATTTGTGCTGCAGTTTTCAGCCTTACCAACAAAATGAGTGAGAATGCCAATATAGGAATCGTCCTCGTAGCTTAAATGGGAGAATACTTCAACGCTATTCCAAGCATTTCGGATTCGATTCCCGGCTTGGACAATTTCACTCTAATGGTTCAACGTTTAAGTAGCCATGTGATTGTCACTTATTAAATATTAATCAATTACTTTAATTACTTTTTCGGAGATATTTTCATACATTACTTCTAAACTCATCTATTCATAAATAAATGAATTATTATTGGAATATGCTAATATTCAAACAGTGAATTATGAACATTATCAAGCTTTCAAAATTAATAAAATTTTATATATATTAATTATTTTATCATTTACTTCGTGTTTTATTGTTAAATTTTAGTTTTACCGACATCTTTTTGCTCTGAATTAATAAATCAATATTGATAGGTAAGCATTTTTTAGGGTTTTTTTCTATATTTTAATAATGTCTAATTTTAAAATATATTATAAAGTCAAAATGAAAAAAAAAATATATATATATATACAGTCACCGCAAAAAAATCTTGACCATTTTTTATTTCAGATTTTTTGTTAAATATCTAGAAATATACGTGAGGAATGACTCTAAAACTCCAGATGTATAAACAAAATAGTACAGGTGATATATTTTCGAGACGATTTTTTTCCAAAATCCAATAGGGGCCCGTCAACAAATCGAAAAAGAACGAATATCTTTTGAATTACCCTGTCAAAACTAATGTAGCAAAAGCGTTCAAACTGCAGATTATGATTAAGTGGCTTATGGTATTAAACTGTGTTCATTTTTATGCTTATAGCATGTATACTCGCAGAGTAGTAAAGGTTTTTATAAAAACGGTCCCAAATTTTGCAAGTTTTTTGCTTATAATTTCCAGAGTTCTTAATAAAAAAAAAGTTCTTTTCAGAAAATATGAGAAACGACATTAAACATAATATCCTGTAATCAAAATTAAAAAACACTAATAATTGTATGAAAAATGAGCAGGTTTACTATATAAATTTTCACTGCGCATGCGTCAGCTTTACAAAAATTTCATTTATAAGATATAAGTATCTGATATAAAATAAGAATTGTGTTTCTATGTTCAATTTGAAATTGTTATCCCCTCTTAAAATTCTCTTTAGAACTCTCAACGTTCTTAATTTCTTAATTTGTTTTATATACATAGACACTTCTAAGTATGCATATTTTAAAAATCATATTACCTTTGTTTATTCGATGATAAGAAAAATCGTTTCTACCACAATACATTTCACGAAATAAATTTATTTCAAATAAGAATTCTGAAATATTCTAATGTGCTCAACATGAATTAGGAAAAATATTTATTCTTTTGCGCTATAATGGAAGATAATGAAAGATCTTTAGAATGTCAGAAGCTTTAAAAGTCTTAAAGCAGACTTTTGAAATTTATCGGTAGAATTTTAAGTGACTAAGTTTGAATGGATAAAACAGCTTTGTTAATGCGCTTGAGAAATTCGTAATAGTTAAAAGAATTAAACAATATATTACGGTTTTGTATTTTGAAGGCATATAAACATGATTATTATGTTCAATACATTTATTTTGCATTTTATTATATAGAATGTTGTTAAGATTTAAGTGTGTGTATGAAATTTATAATAAGACTTTTATACTAATCATATATTTTTAGATTATTGCAAAGATTATTACAAATTGCTATGTATATATATAATACCTGTTAAATGACATGTAAATAAGAAGCTATCATCGACATTTATTATGTTGACTCCTTTTTTATACCCATAAATTCCAATGGCGATGTCTGCACCGCTCAATCCAAATCTTCGCCATGCTTAGAACGACAGAATTCATCTTCAGTCCACTATTGTATTTATAAAAAAACAGATTGTATAAGCGCTAAAATCAAGCGCCAAAATTATTCGCTAAAATCAAACATATTCGGGTTGTGGGGCGACCGCTAGCTTCATCGCCCAAACCCATCCACTAACCGTTTTTCAGTGTCTTTAATTTGTTTAATTTCTTTTAAATTTGTCCGATTTCAATTTTTCATTTTTTTTTTTTTTGACGAATAGCGTCAAGACTCATTACTTACGACCCGAATGCCTTAGATTTTAAATAGAAACCAAAAAAAAAAAAAAAAAAAAATGAGAGAAATATAAACCGGACAAATTTAAAAGCGAAATTAAACAAATTAAAGACACTGAAAAATGGTTACAACCCTAATATATTTGACCCATGAACTTTTATTTCTAAATAATATGCTATATATCTTTATTTGGGGGACAGAGATTTTACTTAGGTTATTTTTAAAAATGAGAAGTTATAAGGCGTATTCTGCGGCATACCCTATGCTACATCCCTGTTTGTGTCAGTTTCTTAAACTTCCGTTGTTTTTGCCTTGACTAAATCCAGGCTCTCATATCTTTCCTCCTTCATCTCTGGTTTGATGTTTGAACATAATTACTTGAAGTTACGAGAGTTACACCGACTGAATGTGATAGTTCATGCAAAATGGGGATGATATGCACTCCAAAAAAAAAAATTAAACAAAACGGAGTGCAATTTTGAATTATCTATCCAGGATTGAAATTTCCACAATTTCTCTTATGAAGAATACTTTGACTCTTGATACTGTGACGTTGATTGGAAGTCTTAATACTCACACGATATGTTTCCCGGATATGCAGATTTTTTAAATATTTGCCTTCGTTTTTGACGAACATATTTGTCCACGGTATGTGTCATCTTCTGTCTGTTCTCGACTACTTCTGATTTATTTATTTATTTATATTTTTTTTTGCTAAAACATTTAAATGGGTAATAAAAAATAAAGACCGTTTTTGTGGAAAAGTTTTTGAGTTTCACAAGAATTTTAATATTGAAATGTATTACTACTTACCGTTCTTTCGGCGTATGACTCCATTTTTGCACATTTTGCCCTATGATATATCTAAACTAAGCAACAATAGACCTTGATTATCATGCAGGAAGCATAATATCATGCATAATAAAGTTGAAAATTTGGTATACGCTTTTTACTTTAATTAGTATTTTTTTTTTTTCATATTACTCTTTATATATAAATTCTATACATCATATCAGAATTATAGAAAGTATTCGCATATCATTTTCTTTAAAACAGAGAATTTCTTAATTTGCATTAATAAGCAAATTTCTTAAAATTTATTACTTAAGCAGGGAAAAATCGTATACAGTTTTTTTTAATTAACAGAACGTATGATATACTATTAGGTAAAATTTTTATCATCTTGAAGCATGATTCATAATACATTAAATCAAACATCTGCATTGTTTTTAAAATTGTTTAAAGATATTGTTCTTCTGTAGGAAAAAATATAGCATGGGAATATCCTGTTTTGTTATTATTAGCATGCTTTTGAATTTATGGACGAAAATCTTTTCAAATCTAGAGATAAAAATTAAATATACAGTACATCAACAAGCAAAAAGGTCATTTTGGGGAGTTACCGTGTCCATTTAAATAAAGAAGGAGAGGAATTTTGATTTAAAATACAAAGTGACTTTTTTTTGGCCGTAACTAATTCCTAAATAATTATTTGCACAATTATAGTTACAATTACTTTTGAGAAGTTGTGGTTATTTCATTATTTTTCTTATTTTATTCCTATATATTAATTTAAATAGCGTTACTACTCACCAACAGATATGAAGCAAATATGCAAAAATTTAATTTTAGTTACACTAATCATGGAGTTAAACATTTTTAAGAGATGAAGTATTTGTTCCGCGTCTACAATTAAATAATGAAGAAAATGTATTTCGATTTAAAATACAGAATGACATTTTCTTCTGCTGTAGCTAGTTCCTAAATCATTAATTACAGTATTACAGTTAAAATTACTGTTAGTAGATTGTGGCTATCATATTATTTTATTAATTTTATTCTATTGCATTTATTTACATAACGGTACTACACATCAACAGATATAAACAAATATGCATTATTTATTTTCAGTTACATTATTCATGAAATTAAAAGAAAAAAATTATAAGAAATAGAAAATTCATCATTTGTTGCAGTTTTTTCTTTCTCTTCTTTCACGCTTTCTGTTTGTCTCTCTTTGATAATGAATCTTATGTACCTCTTAATATCTAGAAAAAAAGTTTTTTTATGCTCCGACATGTAAACCCTGAAAGATTGTGTTTTTTTACGACAGAAACCGCCAGAGACAGTTAATCTCAAGAAATTTTGAAGTTGTTAGACATTGAAACTACAATCAGGGAAATTTTGCTTTCTTAAGGATGTTCTTAGATAAAAAGATGCAACTTTGTGACATAAGTTTTAATATGTTTTTGGTCAAAAACGCATAAAACTGTTATTAAGAAACCTTCTAATTGCACTCAGATTTCTGTTTTTTACAAACGTAATAGAAATTTCAGGACAGGTCGTCAAAGTTGATGTTTTTGAACACTTTTCCCTACGAAAGCCGGACGAAAAGCAGGAGAAAAACTGGTGATCAGGTGATCGAAATCGTTTATAAGTTGATATGTAATTTAATTATCATAAAATGGAAAATTAAGTTCGATTCAAAATCGCTTCCATAACCTTCCAATTTTATATCTCTCTGTTAAAAAATGAATTTGTAAATGTGTCAAAACGTTTTGCTCCTGTTGAGTAGAGCAGTTGAGAACAACCTTAATTGGGAAAACTTTGAAATTTCATAAAAGTGAATGACAGTTCGATTCGTTTTATTCGTGGACTAGACAAACATTTTATTTTTATGATTGTCAAAGAATGAGTAAAGTTTTCTGAATAAAAGTTATCATAGTTGTAGGGTAGGATTTTACAGCTATTTAGAAATTAATATTTCATAAATCTTTAACAAGTTAGAGCTTTGTAAATAAATGGAAAATAAGTCAAATTTCTCAGATGAAAAACATATATAACTGGAAGACTGTAGAATATTTTAAATTCTAAAAAATATGGAAAATTATCTTTGATGATATTTTTCATGTTTTACCGTCGTTTTTATAACAATATATATGTTACGGTTAATTAGATAATTTCATTAATTATTAACAATAACCGGTTATTATTAATTATAACCACATATTTTGGCAACCCAACAATGAACATAATTTTTTTTACAACAAAACCACTCATTTTGTTATTTTTTTTTACTTTTTTTAAAAAATATATAATGACACGACATAGCTACATAACATATAATTTGCCATATATTGTTAAAAAAATGATTTGCATTGCGAAAATATTCATATTTAAATATACATCAAATTTCATTTTCACATTTGAATAAAATGGCAAACTAATAAAAGTTATACTATAGTACTTTAATGGACCGGATATAACGAAATATCCAAAGCTAACTGAAAAAAAATCCGATTCATCATTTTCCCATATTACCTCAACAGAGCATTCCTTTCAAAGAAATGTTTTTAGTGAGTCGAAAATATATAACCTAAAATGCCCTTAAAATTCCATAAAATTGGAAGCTTTCAGCTTTTAGTAAAAAACTCACATAAAATACATTATTTATTTCATCTTTTATATAGATTTTTTATTTAAAAAAAACTGAATTTTACATTGATGTTTGAAGTAATTCGAATTTTATTAAAAGAAAGAAATGAATATTTAATTCAAATATGAAAAAATAAATAGTTTGATACCAATATTCAATTTTTGAATATATATATGTAAATATTTCTGAAGAAATTATGTAATTGTCAACTTTAATTTTGATGAAATCTCAAATTTTTCTTAAGTAGTTAACAATATCGCAGAACCTTGTATTCGGAAAAACGAAATGCTGTATAATTTTGCCTTTTTTTTTCTTTTGGGCATCAAATAAAATCTCAGTGTCTTCTTGGTTAACAATGTAACAAGTGTCATGAATGCCCCAGTATTTCTTTCTTAGAAATAATAGTCTAAGACTTAGCAACGCACTTTATCAAGGCTCATTTTTTGCCATGTTCTTCCCTTTTATGGTGTAGTATATTTGCGGGTGGTCTGGCAGTCGGGAAACGTTGCTTGTGGGAGAAGGGGTTATGCAGGTCAAAAATCTTCAAAATTACGTCACTTTATCAAGGCTCATTTTTTTATATATTCTTCCTGTTTGATAAAGTGCGATTTATATATTTTCTGGCAGGTGTAGCCACACATAACACTTGTGCATTCACCCAACGTATGGGTCGTGGCAGGTGTTTTGGTACGTTTCTCCACACATACCAAAATGTAAGAAAATTTTTAATTGAAAACGATAAACAGTGAGTGAAAGACATTATCTTTTTATTTCTGCAGCTCTTTCTAATCTGTGTGAAAAAATATCATTTTTGTTTTTTGTTGTGATTCGAACATTTTTGTGAGTGTTAAAAAGTTACGGTTTATAATTGAGTTGTTTTGATAATGTATCTGTGTTCGAAAAGAATTGAGCTGTGTTATTAAGCAAAATTAAACTGTTTAAAACGAAAGATGTGTTTTTAATTTAGAGTTTGAGCAACAAATAAATAATAGTTACGAACATTAGATAAATACTTCTTTTTTATGGTGTAGTACGTTTGCGGGCGGTCTGGCAGTCGGGAGACCGTGCGTTTACATGTGGGATAAGGTGTTATGCAGATGAAAAATCTTCAAAATTACGCCATTTTAGCAGGATTTTTGTTTGTAAGGTTTGTTTATACTAACTATTTGTGATAGTAATCATTTAAGGCCAGACGTTACCAATGTCGCTAACACTCTCCCAGATCCACATTTATAGACAACATAATACCCTTTGGATATCAGACAACCTATAATTAATTTGCCAGACACAAATTCGGGTGCAAAATTAGTTAGTTAATTAATTAATTAGTTGTTAGGGCAATCTCTATTTTTTTCTCCCCACCCACTAACTGCCAGCGACAGAGCTTCGTGCAAGAGAGTTTTATTGTTCGGGACGTAAGTAGGGGCTGTGGACAAAAATAGGTTAACCCTCCCAGTCGCCGTCCGAGACAAACATATTCGGGATGTAGGTTAGGGCGGTCGCTAGTTTCATCGCCCTATCCACCCACTAAAACGTTTTTCAGTGTCTTTACTTACGTATGCCTTAGACTCCAAATAGAAAAAAAAAACGAGAAATTGCAACCGGACAAATTTAAAAGGAAAACTAGATAAATTAAAGACACTAAAAACGGTTAGTGGGTGGATGGGACGATGAAAAGAGCGATCGCCCTAACCTTCATCCCGAATATATTTGTAAATAAATTTATGCTGTAAATAAATATATTATGTTTACTTCATTAAGGTATTTATCGGGTAATTTTCACTGTAAAAACTATTTTTTTTAAATTATTTTTATAAATAGTAAAATAGCTGAGCTCTTTTTGACGAATACAAATTCATTTTAATCCTTTTTGACTGAAAACTAGAGTAATGAAATGAGTGGCAGTTTTCAAGAGTGATACATTTACTTAACGGACAAGTAATCAGATTAAAGTTTGAACCATTTTTAAATGATCTAATAAAAATAGGCAGCTGTTCCCAACCTATGGGTCGTAGCAGGTGTTTTGGTACGTCTCCCGAATGCCAGAGCACTCGCCCGCAAACGTACTACACCATAAAATGGAAGAAAATATAAAAAAATTGAGACTTGATAAAATGGCGCAAATTTGGAGTTTTTTGACCTGCATAACCCCTTCTCTCACCGGTAAAAACAATGTCTCCGAACTGCCAGACCGCCCTCAAACGTACAACAGCATAAAAGATAAGAACATATAAAAAACGAGTCTTGATAAAATAACGTAATTTTGATTTTTTTTTTACTTTCTTCTATCTTTACAAGAAGAAAGTATTGGATTCATGAAAATTTTCGACTTCCGGTTTTCGACGGATTTATACGTTTTAGAAGGTCCTGAACACGTTTTGACTATTTTTAGAAAATGTCTGTCTGTGAGTCTGTGAGTCTGTCCGTCTGTCCGTCTGTCTGTCTGTCTGTCTGTCTGTCTGTCTGTATGTGTCAAAAAATTTGTGGGCGCTCTATCTCAAGAACTAATGCTCGAAATTTAATAAAATTTTATATTCAGTTAGACCTTGATATGAATTAGTGCCTATTGGTTTTTGGTGAAAATTGGCCTGCAGGTGGCGCTGCTATACTACGTTTTTCATGATTTTCAAGATTGCTATATCTCAAGAACTAATGCAGAGAATTTCACCAAACTTCAGATTCTGTGACCCCTTAATATATAGATAGACGCTGATTAAGTTTTGGTGAAAATTGGCCTGCAGGTGGCGCTGCTATACTACGTTTTTCATGATTTTGAAGATTGCTATATCTCAAGAACTAATGCAGAGAATTTCCCCAAACTTCAGATTCTGTGACCCCTTGATATACATAGTCGCTGATTAAGTTTTGGTGTAAATTGTCCAGCAGGTGGCGCTGCTATACCACGTTTTTCATGATTTTCATGATAGCTATATCTCAAGAACTAATGCACAGAATTTCACCAAACTTCAGATTCCGCGATACCTTGAGATACATAGCCGCTGATAAGGTTTTGGTGTGAACTGACCTATAGGTGGCGCTGCTATGCTACATTTTGCACGATTTTTGCGATACCTATATCTCAAGAACTAATGCTGAGAACTTCATCAAATTTTAGATTATGTTACACTAGAATATATAACATAATTAGACGCTGATTACATTTTGGTATTAACCTTGCAACAGGTGGTGCAGCTATGCTGCATTTTGCACGATTTTTCCTATAGCTATATCTCAACAACCAATGCACAGAATTTCATCAAACTTCAGAATTTGTTACAAAATGACATATAACATAATTACACGATGATTACGTTTTGTTATAAATCCTTCAACTGATGGCGCTGCTGTGCTATATTTTACACGGTTTTTTTAAACTAGCTATATCTCAAGAACAAATGCACAGAATTTCATCAAACTTCAGATTCTTTTACACCATAACATAATTAGACGCTTTTTTACGTTTTGGCATAAATTGTCCAAGATATGGTGTTGCTATTCTACGTTTTGCAAATTTTTTGTTATAACTATAACTGAAGAACTAATGGACGAAATTCGA
Source organism: Maratus speculifer (assembly GCA_964019185.1). Classification (NCBI taxonomy): domain Eukaryota; kingdom Metazoa; phylum Arthropoda; class Arachnida; order Araneae; family Salticidae; genus Maratus; species Maratus speculifer. The sequence continues at coordinate 448,288,725 of OZ025291.1, forward strand.
TCAAATTTCAGATTCTGTTAGGTCTTGACATAAATAGATGCTTATTAGGTTTTAGTATAAATTATCCAACATGAGGCACTACTAAGATCATTTTCTCAGAATATTAATTAAATTTTGCTTTTTAGGCTTTTCGGCTACAGAATCTCATTAGGCTAGGTCAAATGTTCGAGGAAATTCGATAGTGGGTAACTTTGGGGTCACCATGTTTTTTTTTTAATATTAAAATGTACTTATGAGATAGAAGAAAGTTTTGGGATTGACACATCCAACTAGTTTTTTTTGACTTGCATAATCTTTTTTTCCATAGGTAAAGGCATCGTCTCTCGACTGCCACGCAGCCCGTAAATATTCTACACCATAAAAGGGAAGAACATATACAAAAATTGAGCCTTGATAAAATGACGTAATTTTGAAGTGTTTTAACCTGCATAACCCCCTTCTCCCTCCACAGGTAAACGCAACGTCTAACGACTGCCAGACCGCCCGCAAACGTGGTTTACTATGAAAGGGAAGAACGTATATGAGCCTTGATGATATCAGGTGTCGAAAACGTTGCTAGTTCTTTGAATTATTATTGTATATGACGTATGATGTAATAAAAATATAGCGAATATTCGATTTCTTATCAGAAAAATTATTCATGTTAAATAAATTTGAAATTTTTCCTTTATTTTTCTCACGAGAGTTGTATCATATGCAGTTTTGAAATCAAAAAGTTCATAAAAGAACAATTTATGTGCGGTCAAACAATATATATTGAAATCAATAAGTACATATTTCTAAAAAAATGTTATGCTTTAATTAAAACACAAAACGAAAAATCAATTTTATAAAAATATAATTCTTTAATCAAAGTTACTTGAATTAGGAAATTCATAGGCAAATTGAAGGATAATACAAATAATACAAAAGTTTTATTTTTAATGAATAACCATATAATAAAAGAACATTCCTGGAATATTAAGCGTCTTAAAAAATACTGTCTTTATTATCGGTGGCATATTAAGTGAATATAGGGAACTTTAAATAGATAAAAGAGCTTTGTTATTGATTATAGGAAATGAGGAATAAGGTAAAGTAACAGTTTTCCCCCGGAAAATTTGATTTAGTGTTCATCAAAAATAGATAATGCGGGCCACTAAAAAGCCATATTTTATGATTTATGTTGCATAATTTCTGGATTTTTTCTATAATATTTTTATAAAAAATGTTACAGATACATATACATGTTACAGATTTCCAATTTATCAACTTATTGCATATTTTCATTCAGAAAATTCATAAAAAACGTTATTCATACAAATGAAAAAAAGCTGCAAGTATATCTATGTGTGTCTGTTAGTTTGTGATGGAAAGCAAAATCTTTGACACGCCCAAGGGTGTAAATAAATCCATAGATACAAGTCCAACGCCTCGTCATATGCAATTGAGATTTAGAACATAAAATGTATATTAAATACCTGAGTTATTAATTAAAAAATACAAAAAAGTCTAATTAAAAACTCATCTCTGTTCTTTTCTAAGGGAAAAACGCTTGTTTATTCATAGGTCACGAGAAAAATAAAATGGGAAAGACGAATATTTAAAGGGTATTTTGTCATTATTTATTAAGGTTCATCGTCCAAACCACTTAGTAAATTTATTAACGTAATACATTTATCTAAATAATCATATTTTTATTTAGTTTTATTTCTAAAATTTTGTAATCAATTCAAAGAAACTTCAATTAAGAAATTCGGCAAAAACAAAAATAAAAAAATTCAGTTTACCAAGACCTTTTTTACTATTAAGGCAACGTCTCTTTAGGTCGCATTTATAGAGATGGCGTAAGACCAAAAAGATGCTTTTAAAGTCGGAAACTTCGTCTAATCGATTGCTTAATTGGTTTTTAAATATATAAATTTTAATCCTTTCGAATATATGGTCAAGAGTAGGTTAATTTGCGCCTGGGAGCCTATACTTTTTTACGCTGAAAGTAACTAAATGTGCGGATCTTTATGTTTTCTGTTGTAAAACTTTTTTTACGAGATCATAAATGGCATTTTTAACATTGTAGTACAAAATATTATTTCAGATAAAAATAAGTATTAATTCTTTATAAGTATTACTTTTTTGAAACAAAAATATCTGTTTTAAACAACTTTTATGCAATAAGAGTTTTCATGGTGAAAATAACGTATTAGCAATTTAAAAGAATTATTTCTTTGGCTCCATTCATTCCAAAAATTCTATTGCAATTTCTTTATGCCACGAAATCTAGAACATAATTTTCATATTGGAATTCATTAATTACAATTATTTTCAATATCAGGAGGAGCAAGAAAAATTGAAAGAAGAGCCTAATACAAATAACCCAACTTAATTCTTAATCGATACCTACAAAGTATAAAATATTTTTATAAGCTTTGAAAAGTCAGAAGTTTTTAAAGGCTTAGAGTATAATATATTTTGAATTGTATCGGCAATATTTAAAGTATGTGAAAGGAATTTTACATAGATAAAAGAGATTATATAATGAGTTTTTAAATGGGTAATAGATTAAAGGTAAAATAATTTATGTTTTACATGTAAAACATAATTTATAATTTTGAAAATAATATGAAGATTACCATTGTAAGCAATTTTGCTTTCTTTATTTTAATAAGCATTTTGCAGTCGGAATTCATGAACAGAAGTGAATGGAGGCATAATTTCAAGGAGTAAAATAGTTTTTTAATGATTGATAAATATGAAAATTATTTTAAAGGCAATTATTTTCAGCTGCATATAAATTTAGTTTTTGTAAAAATCAAAACGTTTCCAAAAATTATTGCAAGAAAAAAACTTTTGTTCGAAAATGCTTTTTTAACTATCGAATACGTTTTGTTTAATAAGATTTTTGATGATACAGAAACTGATTTCAGAGTTTGAGGAGATAGGAAAATATTATAATGTACATCCGAAATCCTTTTCTTACGAGATCATAAACAGACTATTTTACATTGTAGTACAAAGTATTTATTCTAGTAAAATAATTATTTATGCCTTTTGAATAGAAAATGTCTGTTTTAATCAATTTTTAAGCAATAAGAATTCCTATAACAGAAATAACGTCTTAGCCGGTTCAAAGAATTTTCTTTTGTTCCATTCATTCCTAAAATTCCTTTGCACATAAGTTATGCCACGAAACGTAGAATATATATTTCATAGTGGAATTCATTAATAAAGATTACTTTGAATATGAAGAGTAAGAATTGTTTAAAGATGCTCAGTACAAATAACTAAACTTAATTGCTTATAGATACCTATAAAGTATAAAAACTTGTCAGAAGCGTTGAAAAGTCAGAAGTTCCAAAACTGTTAAAGTACTTTGAATTTTATCGGCAACATTTTAAATGAATAAAGAAAAGTTTCCATAGATAAAAGAGATTATTTAATGATTTTTAGAAATGGATAATAGATAAAAGGTAAAACAAGTTATGTTTAACTGGTAAAATAAGATTTAGTAATTTAAAAATAATATATAGATTAACACAGAGAGCATTATTCTTTGGTTTATAAGCATTTTACAATCAGGCGTAGTATGAACAGAAGTAAGTGGAAGCATAATTTCCAAGAATAAAATTTTTGTTTCATAACATTAAATTTGGTTAATATTCCAAAGGAATTTTTTTCAGGTTTAGTTAAATTTAGTATTTCTAAAAATCAAACCGTTTCCAAAAATTATTGTAAAAAAAAAAAAAAAAAAAAAAAAAAAAAAAAAAAAAAAAAAAATCGAAAATATTTTTTAGCTTACAAGCTATCATAGCCTGACAGCTTATGTGCCCGCCCGTTCTGTGTGTATGTTCGTACGTGCGTGCCCCACCAGTGGCCGAGAGGTTGGGACCTCTCAACTGGTAGACGGCAGGTGCTGGGTTCGAACCCAATCGCGGTTGTCAGCCTAACCGTTCGGAGTTTTCTGTGGTTTTCTTCGAACCTTGCGTAAATACGGGTTAGGTCCCTTAGAAAGACCCCCACGGAGGGCACTCCCCCTGGTCCTATATCTCATTAGCGTAGATAATCGGACGACAATAATCAATCAATCAATCAATCAATCGTACGTGCGTAACGCGATAACTCATGATAAAAATATCGGATCCACTTGAAAATTTGTATATAGGTATATCCTGATAAGGCGCTTCCCTGATTAGTTTTTAAAGTTCATTCGATATGTATAAGAGGGGGATCGGAGGCTCATGTCCATCCCCTTAATTGATATAAACGGAATTTTTATGCAGAATTAACAGTTTTCGCTAAAAATTTATATATAGGATCATTCTGATGAGGCGATTCCATGACTTATTAGGTGTTCATTGGATAAGTATAAACAGTGGGAACTCATGCTCCTCCCTTAATCATGGGATTTAATAAATGGGATAATAATTAAATAAATGGGATTTTCATGCAGAATTAACAGTTTTCGTTCAAAATATAGATATAGGATCATTCTGATGAGGCGATTCCGTGACTGTTATTAGGTGTTTATTGAATAAGTATAAAAGGGGGGAACGGGGGTTCTAATGCACCTCCCCTTAATTTATATAAATGGGTTTTTCAAGCAGAATTGTCAGATTTCGTTCAAATCTCTGAATAGTTTTGGAAGTTTAATGGTTAAGTATAAAAGAGAGGGATAACTCTTCTTAAATTATATAAATGCTAAATGGGTTTTTATTAAGAATTATTCGGTTTGCTCTGAATTTTGAATATAAATTTTTTATATGATAAAGCATGTCCTTGATAGTTTAGGAGGTTCAATGATTAAGTATAAAAAAGGGGAAAGGGGAGGGCTGTTTCCCCTTCTTAATTTTTTTTTCGAGCGGAATTAACCCTTGAAAATACAAGGCTGTAATGTACGATTAGTATGCGTAGCCTGTGAGCTCAATGCCATCAGTTTAACTGAGCAATATTCTTTTTATTTAATATCGAATATGTTTTGGTTAATAAGACTTAAGAGGGTACAGAAGTTGAATTCAGAAACGTGAATAACAAGGATAATGTTATAATTTATTTTTGTAAACCTTTTTTATGAGAACATTAACACCTTTTTTACATTGTAATAGACAGTATTTTTTCGAATAAAAAACGTGCCTTTTGAACATAAAATGTCTGTTTTAAACATTTTTATGCTATAAGAATTTACATAACCTAAATGCCTTAGCCTCTTAAAATAATTATTCCTTTGGCACCATTCATTCCTAATGTTCTGAAGCACATTCCTTATGCCACGAAACTTGGAATATATTTCGCATATTGGAATTTATTGATTAAGATTACTTTGAATAGGGAGTAAGAAATATTGAATAATACCTGATGCAAATAACCAAACTTAATTCGTAATCGATACCTACAAATATAAAAACTTGTCAAAAGCTTTGGAAAGTCGGAAGTTTTAAAAGCCTTAAGGGTACTTTGAATTGTATCGGCAATATCTTAAGTGAATGAAGGGAAATTTTCATAAATAAAAGAGATTATTTAATGAGTTTTGGAAATGGATAACTGAAAAAATGTAAAATAAGCTATATAATTTAGAATTTTCAAAAGAACAACTAGATTACCATTAAAAGCAATTTTGCTTTCTTCATGTTAAAAAGCATTTTACAGAAGAAATCGTATGAATAGACGTGAATGGATGCATAATTTATAGGAGTAAAACATTTGTTTTATAATTGTCAAATAAAGATAAAATTTCAAAGGCAATATTTATTAGGTTTACTTAAATTAATTATTTGTAATTAATGAAAAAAAACAGAAAAATCAATGAAAAAAAAGAGTTTTGGAAAGTCAGAAGTTTTAAAAGCCTTAACATATTTTGAATTGTATCGGCAATATTTTAACTAAATGAAATAAAAATTTTATAGATAAAACTTAAAATAAGTTATGTTTTGCATTTAAAATAAGATTTGATACTTTAAAAAGAATATGTAGATGATCATTGAAATATTTTTTTTTCCTTTGTGATAATCAGTATTTTATAATCTGAATTTTATAAACAGGAGAGATTAGAGGCATAATTTTAAAGAGTAAAATATTTTTTAATAATCGTTAAATATGTATAATATTTGAAAGGCAACCTTTTTTTCATGTGTAGTTAAATTTAATATCTGTAAAAATCAAAATGTTTCCAAAAAAAAAAAAAAAAGTCTGAATATTTAATTACCGAATATGTTTTGTTTAATAACATTTTTGATGGTGCAGCAGTTAAATTCAGAATATTGAGTAAATAGGCTAATGATATAATTTACTGAATTATTTAGGTTTATAGTTGAAAAAAAACTTTTAGGTGAAAATGCTTTTACAATTATTCAATGTGTTTTGTTTAATAAGATCTTTGATAATACACAAACTGAATTCAGAATCGTGAGGAAGAAAAGTAATGTTATAATTTTATTTCATATTTTTTTTTCTTATGAGATCATAACACATTTTAATCATAAACACTATTTTACATTCTAGTACAAAGTATTTATTCAAGTAAAAACAAGCATTCATTCTTTTTGAACAGAATATATCTGTATTAAACAACTTTTATGTAATGAGAATTCTCATAACAGAAATAACGTTCTAGCTGGCTAAAAAGTATTTCTCGTTCGGATCCATTTATTTCTAAAATTCTATTGCACATTCTTTAAGCCAAGAAACCTAGAATATATTTTTCGTATTTGGATTCATGAATTAAGATTACTTTAAGTATGAAGAGCAAGAAATATTGAAACATACTTGTTAGAAGCTTTGCAAAGTCAGAAATTTTAAAAGCACTTTGAAATTGTATCAGCGACATTTCAAATGAATGAAGGAAAGTTATCATAGATAAAGAGATTATTTAATTAGTCTTTGAAATTTATAATAGACAACAGATAAAATAATTTATGTTTTTAATTTAAATAAAGATTTAGTATTTTTAAAGGAATATATAGATTACCTTTGAAAACAATAATGTTCCCTTTGTGTTAATAGGCATTTTATAGTTGGAATTATATGAACAGAAGTGAGCGAAAGCATAATTTTAAGGAAAAACGTATTTGTTTAATAATTGTTAAATATGGAAAATATTTCAAAGGAAATAATTTTTCAGGAGTAGTTAAATATAGTATTTGTAAAAATAAAAATGTGGGATAATAAAATAGAAATAATAGTTATAACATAATTTTGATGAATTTAACCTTCTAAACGCTTGCAAATGGATAAAACTGCAATGTTGTATTCTCTAAATTTTGTTTTAAATGCTGAGAAAGTTTGATTCTTTCAACATTATAAAAAATCAATGTTACAGTTGAGAATGTAATCTTGAAATTATTATTCATTCTAAAATATATTCATTAAATATATAGAAATATCTTATTTTAAATATTGTTTACATTGCATTGAAACCTGGAGCTTAGTGAACTACATAACACATAGAAGGTCCAATAAATATATTCGCTTTAATTAAATATACGAATGACTTATTTTTATGGAATGCAGGTTGAAAACATCAAAATTAATACAAAAAATACACGTATCATGCAAAATTGACAAACATACATGTAACTTGAAAAAAATGTATATTCGGCCAATTCTCTGCGGCATATATTTCAACCATTTTAGAAAAAAAAATTTCTAGTACGATCGATATATTTTTAATTGGTGCCTGTCAAAACGATTGCTCACGCAGTGCTTCCACATGTTTGTAAAATTACGGAAACCTTTGGATACAGAAAAAATTATTTATTAAAACGTGTCCGATATTAAAATATGTTACTTTGTTGCAAAACGATCTCGTTCTCATTATTTATTTATTAACAGTGGTGTCACTTTGAGGGGCTTCCGATTTGTCACTCTGTTAACTTTACGCCCAGTCTATTGATGAATGCCTTATAAATAATGATCCATTATAAAAACTACGCAACAAGATTTATTTATAAAAAAAGTTAAAAATATTTAAATTTAAAATACCTTCAGAAAAAGGTCGTACTAAGATATTTTAACTTTTAAAAGTAATTTAAGCATGATAATAGAAAGATAAGAAATAAAATAATAAAATGCTAAAGGAAACGTGAAAAAAGGTTTAAAGATAAATAAAGACAGTTAAGAAAAAAAAAGTCGGATTATCAGGTAAAGCTCGGGCAAGTAGGAATGTGCCTGATGTTGTGTCACAAACTATTTTTTATGTCAATTATAACTTCTAAATATTTCTGATAAGTACTTATTCCAACTTTGTGATTTATGCGTGTCTTGAACTATTTTGGGTAAACTATTCTGGAAGACTTATTGTACTATTTTGAGAGCATACTACATCATTTTGCGAATATCACTGTACCAGAAATATTGCAACGCGGTTTATTCATTTTCTTTTTACTGTGTGGCGTAAAGTTCAAGAAATCAAGTAATTTCAGCTAAATTGAAAACAAATGATTGGCTTAAATATTTTCCCCTAATTCTAGGTTATATTTCTAGTAGTCACTATCTGATTATCAATTAAAAACATAAGAAGGTTTTCAATTAACATGTAACCGAAAGAAAAGTTTTATATTCTAGAAATTCAGGAGCGTTATCTTTAACTGTGAAACTAGAACGCACGTCTGAATATATATATAAAGCAGATTAGGGGAAGAGAATTTCAATTAATTTCGCATAGATAATATAAAACGAAATTTAAAGTAATTTTTATAAATTATTCTTTTTTTCAGTTTTATACTACTCACTATATTTTACAGCACATCCACAATAAAATCTATTTTACGTTTCTATAAATCGTTAAACTTCAATTTCATTCTTAAAGTATATTTTCGTTTCTTAGAAAAAAAATAAAATACTTTTCCGTTTAATTAGAGAAAAAAACTACTTTTTAAAAAACTTCTTAGAGCAAATCTTCAGGCAGAAATAAACTTCGATTTCTGTTTAATTTTAAAGAAATGTTGAAATGAAGAAAAAATAAATACATGCTCTAGAAGATTGGAAAAAATTGCAATTTACATCTAAAATTATTAAGAGATAAAATAAAGCTTTTTTGGGAGACATATTATTCTTTTCCCAGTTAAAATATTACTTAAATAAATATAGATCAGCACGATATGTTACTTTCTCCAGGAAAATTCGGTTACTCTTAATACCCATATTAAATTTAAAAAAAGCACCAGAAACTTTTTATCCTCATTTATTGCAAGACAATCTATATTTATGTAAATCATTAAACGTAAAATAAAATAGTAAGCGTTGGATTTTCATGTATCACAATAATTTTGAATATGCACGTGCCTATTCGTCCGATTAAAAAAATCATTAAACGATGAAATACATCATAATCCCATCTATATTAAAAAATATCATTGTATTAAATTACTGAAAAAAATAAATCTAAAGTAAACATAAAAAAAATCCCAGCAAGTTATATAAAATACATCTGTAGATTTTTATTTTTGTATCCGATTATGTAAAAAAAATCTAAATATGTTTTTCTTTGTTCTTTCTAAAAATATATCAATCTTGAATAGAAGAGAAACAATTAGTAAAACACTCTATGAAATTCATGTATAAATGTTACTTTTATAGCTAGTTTATTTTACTTTCTATTGTTACAAAATATAGCTAAGCAAAATATTATACTATAAATTTTACTAGAATAAATTTAACATTCTGTAACATTATCTGAGGAATATTTTAAGCACGAGATTTACATCACTTGCTCTTTTAATTCCACTGTTTGATTAACAGTTGCAGTAAGAAGATTATACTGTTTCGAATTCTGCAATCTTAGATTGAAGGAAGAGATTATATTCAGCAACATAATCCTTTATCCATGACAAATTCCCAGCATAAGACTTCCAAGATAAAAGATTTGCAAAGGCTGTGTATAATGTATAGAACTATAGTTTTGAAACACACTAAAGTGCCCTTTAGCATTATTTCTAAGACATTTCATAGAGAGTGATTTCAGAATAAATTGAAATAAATTGTTTCACATTTCATAAGGATGATGCTAAAAATTAAAGTAAATCAGAGCTCTACGTCATCTTTAAATAAATATGTTTACTTATGTTGAGGATTGTACGGGAATCAAAAAATAAAAAAGAATGCATTTGAGAGTAAATTTTGCAAAATTTAAATACATTAATGAATTAAATTAAATAGTTAAATGCAATATATAACATTATTAAAATGAAACATAAAATCCACCGACATTCTAATGCAAGTGTTATTTTAAACATGTTTGCATAAAAAAAATAGTTCTGAAAAATGAAGTTTTTGTGTTTATTAATTCGGCACTCCCACCTTCAGTAACATTTGACTACAAAATGTAAAAAATAAAAATTAATATTGATAATTTATTAACATTTAAAAGTACATTGTTATTATTTATATAGGCAATTAGAGGCAAAAAACTAGAAAAAATAAACACTTCAAATACCATCGAATTATGAAATCGTAAATTATATATTTTCGCAATATTTTTCATTGATATTAGTTTGGATAGTGCAAGCACTCGAGTAATGTTTTTTTTTTCTTTTTAGTATGTTTTAACAGATTATGTCAATTTACATTAAAGTGTGATAAATGCCAATTTATCAAATCATATAAAAAATACTTTTATAATTTTAGATGGTACCTATAAATCTAACATAGTGAATTCCTTAAAGAGATTCCTTAAAAAAAAATGATTTTTTAAAAATCCCTATTCTTTTTCATAATACTTTTCCCCAATTTATTTTAATAATTTTTAAATATATATTACAGAGGAGCTCCTACGGATTTTTAGATACATCTAATATTATTTATAATATAATTTTCTCATTCATAAAAATCGTGTAAAATTATAAAATATAACACAATTTCACACACACTTACTTTTTAAAAATGAATAATAACAACAACAACAACAACAAAAACTGTAAGCTAATCACATACGCGAATTTATTACGTACATAATAATGGACATGCACAAAAAAAAATTGAAATCTTTATGAAAGATAAAAAAAATGACACAAAAGTAAAGAAATACAAAAGTAAAGAAAATACGAGATAGAGAAAGAGCCGTTTAAAGTTTCATTTCAGTGATGAATTGCGCTGGTTGTATTATCAAAATTTACAATATCTCGTGATATAATTATTGTGTAGGTGAAAATTAGAAATTGATATTCACAATTTAATGGGTTTTTGTTTACAATACAAAAAACAACAATTTTGAGGCAAACTGTCCCTTTAAACGTAAAATTTAATTTTTTAAAAGACATTTTAAAAAATACAGATAGTAAAATATAAACAATTTGCATTTACTAGTTTTTGTATGTATTTTTTTCATAGATTTTCATGCACTTTAATTTCTTGTTCTCTTTCTGCCTAATAATACATCTCTGAATTTCTTGATCGAATTTTTGGATACTCTGTAAACTAAACACACATATTCACACACACACACCGCGAAAATAAATGCTGAAAATACAGAAACAAATGTTATTATAAGGAAAAACGCGACATTAATCTCAGCAAAGTTTGCTATAGTAAAATATTAAACAATTTCTATTTCCACGTATTTGTATATATTTTTTCATTGATTTTCATCTACTAGAAACAATATATACACATCTTCTTTGATTTTACTGTAAAAATATTAAAGTTTTAAACTATTTTTAAAATGATGCAAAATAATACAATATTTTCTTCCTTTATTTAGGAGAAACATTAAAAACAAACTTCGACAGATTTTGAAATATATATCATAGCGCAATTATTTTCACAATTAAACTGTAGTTCAGTTAATTAAAAAAGTGACATTTTGATCAATTTAGAAATATATTTAATGGGACAATATATATACAAAATTTAATGGGACAACTTTTGCTTCTGTGTATTAAATAAGTCGAATTCTCCGCGGTTTACAATGTTAAGCTATTTACATACGGATCAGATATTAAAATCAATAAGGTTATCTGAGTGAAATGTATTCACTAGTTGTCAGCCGAGGTAATTCAATTAGTAGATCATTGTAAATTTAAGTCAGCATATCTTGCATTCGATTCCCGACTACAAGATGTTTTTCTATCAATTGATAATATTCAGTTCTTACATGGCATTTTAGGTAGATTTCGTTTGAAATACTACCCATTGCATTCGCACCAATGTTGGAATTTCTGAAACATTTTTGCAGATCTACGCTGATCATGACTCATAGACTTCAAAAATACCATCAGTAAAAATATATATATATATATATATATATATAACTTTTCTATGGACACGCTAACTTCTGTAATTCTGCAAAATCTTCACCAAAATCTCGGGTAAAACCAAAATCTCGGCTTAGTTCGTTAATGATTAAAATCGGACCAAGGGGGTCGAAATATGGGGCGTTTTTGTAAAAGATAAAACCCTTCTTAATGAAAATAGATGTCGAATCAGTTTAAAGTTTATATTACTTCTAAATAATGGACCAAAAATTTATTCATGACTGATTTTTAGTAAAGTTAAAAATGGGCTCAAGGGCCGGAAAAAAACATTGTTTTGGGGAGAAAAAAAATTAAAGCTCTGTCAATTCTCAAGTTATAAATTCCAAAGAGAATTTTTATATGTTCTCTAAATTATCTGAAACTTTTGTATTTGCAAGTTTTTGATAAGACAGATAAGAAAAAAAAATTAAAAAGAAAAAAAGGAGGGTGGAAAAAGAAAAAAATCCATAACTTCGTCAATTCTTAAACTATCAAATCAAATTAAATTTATTTTACATCTTCTTAATAATATCTACAACTTTTAAACTGGCATGTTTTTCATAAGACCAATTCTTACAGCAAGAATTATTTAAACAATAATAGGAGTTGAAGAAAAAAACTCAAATCCAATCTGCTTATATTCTGACTCATTTTTAAATTAATTTTTGATTTTAAATGCATCCAAATGGCATATCGTCTTCTTTAAAAAAACATATAATGTGATGTATTGGCCAGTTACTTTATGAAGCAGAATTTACTTCAAAAAAGGCTGCCAAAATGAGTATCTTGAACTGAATTTCCCGAAGTGATCGTGATTGAAAAAATTAAAGAAATATTCATGTAACAAATTGAGTTTTTTCTAACTCATTTTTAAATCTATTTTTGCTCTCAAATGCATCTAATTGACAAGTTCTCTTAACTAGGAACTGTATAATGTGCTATATTGCTCAGTATTTTAATACAGGCAGAATAGTTTTTCAAAAAGCTGTCAAAGTCGGCACTTCGCACAAAATTTCTGGAAGCGATCGTGATTCAAGAATTGATGATGTATTCATATAACAAATTGCTTAATTCATGACTCATTTTTAAATTCAATTTTGCCTTCAAACGCATTCAAGCAACAGTTTTTCTTATTTAGAAACTATATAATGTGTTGTATTGACTGATTTTTTAATAAAGTCAGAATGTATTTCCAAGTATGCTGTCGAAATGGGCATTTAAGCCGAATTTCGCTTAAGATGATTCTGATAAAATTAGTTCTTACAGAAAATGGAACAGAATTTTTTTTCAAAAGAAACCAATAAAGTTGTTAAACTGGATTTATCTCTAACCCTATTTTATTTTTCGTTGTTGAAATGAGTACTTTTCGAAATCTATCTCCGCCTATAGGCCAAGCCGACAGGGATTTTTTCTATGTAAATATGGTTGGCTCACCAAAGATAAGGTGAATTTTACGATAAAAATCGTTCTCTATATGGGTGATTCTCAAAATAGGGGACAATTTATGTCTTTCGGCATACAAAAAAAATTGAGAGGTTTTCTGTCATGTTTTTATATTTAGATATGTTTTTCTTAATATTATTCATTATTTGCACTCAAGAATTACTCACTTTTTAGTTAAAAACATCTTAAAAGAACAGAATAAAGATTCAAAATGTCATTAGCATGGATGTCCACAGCAGCTGTGCCTTGTGTATACTAGCATTTTTCAAGAATTAATATGATATTTATAAAATAAACAAATGTTATTCTTTCTTTATATTAATCAAGGAGAGGATTTATCCAATAAATTTCTTTTTAAAAATAAAATTATAGTACATAAAAAAAGAATTAAAGTTTGTCCTCCATATTCGATTTTCAAAACAAGGTCATACTAAAACAGCTTGTTATTAATCAAAATTTCATTTTCACATATGACAATAGTTTGAAAATATAAAGTTTCTCCATGGCAACAAGTAGTCATTTTAAACCAGCCAGAAAATAGAAGCATGTATTGTATTTTAAGAATAGAAGTTGAATATTAGGGGGTTACATCAATTGTATGTCATTAGAATGGATAATAATTTTCATGTTTATTTTATAATTAAAATTTTTATTTTATTTATTTGCATAGAACTTTTGTGTTTTAAAAAGCCCCAGAAAGGAATATTGCATTGTGATTATATTATGGCTCATAATCTTATTTAAATTAAAATTTGTCATTAGCATGGGCAGATATCAGTGTCATTAGCATGGTTTTTCTGTCCATGCTAAAGACTCCTATGTACATAAATGTAACCAGTGCTTATATTGTATCCTTTATAAAGCTTAATTTTACGTATAAATTTAGGTATTACATTTATTATCCCTAAAATATGCATTAAATCTGTAGGAAAATCACTAAGACAGCTTCTTACATTGTTAGTGTCAGAATGTTGCTCATGTAACAAAGTTTGCTCTTTGGTAATGTTTTTATTCTCCTTATATGTATATATGTAAAAATGGAAACCATTTGCTGAAAAAGAAGGCTAATAAATATAGAAAAAAATATTTAAACAGGAAGAAAATAAAAATTTCATAATATATTTATTCCATACAATTCGTTTTGTCATTAGCATGGCTCAAAAAATACTAATTATTTTTTTAGGTTAATTTTTAAATATTTAGCTCTGCTGACTACATGGAAAGTATAGCTAATACTATATTAACAACACCTATTTTTTTTTCAGAAATTTTGCTAACAGTAATTTTTTTAAGATTTCATTTTTGAAATCGTCCCCTATTTTGAAAATCACCCATATACAATATATTCCAAAATTCGACTTAAGAGTTCAGAGGGTTAATTATAGTCAGAAAGATTATGAAAAATAGCTATAAAACATAATGCCTCAAAACACTTACAGTGGGTGGACAAATTAGTAGTTATTTTACAGTTAGATATTGTTTATGTTACGGATAAACCTAGCAAATACGTGTCTTTCGGCACACGTTCGGTCCGCCACCGCCAGTGTCGGTTAAGGGTCGGCAGGACACAGTGGTTTCAGTGAAGT
Source organism: Maratus speculifer (assembly GCA_964019185.1). NCBI lineage: Eukaryota > Metazoa > Arthropoda > Arachnida > Araneae > Salticidae > Maratus > Maratus speculifer. The sequence goes on from OZ025291.1 coordinate 448,303,951, forward strand.
GTCGGTAGCATGTAGGCAACTGAAACTTAAGAATTTGCTTTTTAGCCGCCGGTTATCGTAATCGGTTCTTTTATGGTTATATATCGGCAAGCCACTTATAACGGCAGGTGGCACAGGACCGATATATCATTTTTGATAGCGGTTGATCATTTTTGATAGTCTAAATTTTGTTTGAATTTTGACAAGAGATCTAAATTTCATGTATTTCTTATAAAATTCTAGCAGTTGTAAACATAAAAATTAAAAAAAAAATCTTTCTTTTTTATGTAATTTAAAATGACTTAAAGTTATTTGAATTAGCAAAAACACATTTTTCAGATCGGTCCTTAAAATTATTATTCATTATAAACTTTATCGTAAAAAATAATAATAAAGAAAATCATAAGTTAATTGAAATTATTTTCAAGTGACATATTCGTTTTAAAAGTGATTTTTTTAATTTATTTAAAAAACAAATTATTAAAAAAAATTTATTATTTTACGAGCTATAAAAATATAACAATTCTTCCCAGCTTTTACATGTTAATATTAAAAAAATAATAAATTATATCCCCCTTCTAAAAATTTATTTTCAAAGGGAAAAAAGAAATAATATTTATAAATAATCGCTAAAAATATATTCTACAATAAATCATAAATTACCATAATTTTTTTTAATTCTAATTAAATGTGATTAGTTACCAACTTATCTTCTTATTAATTACTTTCTTCTATCTTCAATAGAAAACAATATTGTAATCGAAAATTTTTCAACTTCCAATTTTCGACGGATTTACAGGTTTTAGAGGTCAGAGATTCCAAAAAACGTGTTTTTACAAAGTGTCTGTCTGTCCGTATGTCTGTGTATCTGTATGTATGCGTGTCCGTATGTCGCCATTCTATCACCATAAAGTGTATGAAGATATGCATAGTGTTGAACCAAATTTTTTGTGAATTTTTTGGCTTTGGTAAGTAGGTTTTCCTTTAATTTTGAAATATTCCGCCGGAAAGGGAGGGGGGACTGCCGTTTTTGTGCCATTTTCAATATTGTACCGAAAAAATTTTTTAAAGTTATACATCGAGCTTTTTCTGTAAATGTTTGGTCATGGGTATTTGGTCCTCCCTACATTTGAAAAAAAATCCGCCGGAAGTGTGCTCTGCAATAGCGATTGTCGTGTCATTTTCAATATTATCAATAATCAAAATATATCAATATATCAAAAAGAAACATGTATTTTTTATAATATGTCTGCCTATGAGTCTGTCTGTTAGTCTGGCTGTATGTGTCATAAATTTTGAGGGCGCTCTATCTCAAGAACTAATGCATGGAATTTAATAAAAATTCACAGTCGGCTAAGTCAAGAGCTGCTATGCTACATCATTCATGATTGTTGCAATAGCTCTAGTCAGGAAAGGTTTAGAAGGAACAAATGCACGAATTTTCATCAAACTTTAAATTCGTCCCTGGTATAAATTAGTATTCTTTAATTTTTGCAATAAATCGCTGAACATGTAGAGCTTCTGTCCAGGTTATTTTTTACTATATCTGAGATAATTACACCTTAAATGCTAATGCACGTATTTTGATCCAATTTCAGATTCATTTAGAACTTGAAAGATTTATTAAGATTAGATTTTAGTGTAAATTACCTAACCGTTGACGCTGCTATGTTTCATTTTTCTGTAAATATTAACGTGTGTGAGACAGAAGAATGTTTTTAAATTGCCACATCCGCATAGTTTATATGAAAATGTAAAACGTATAGTGTATTTTCAAGTAACTTATTTTTTTTACAAACTATTGGTTTTAGTATATCGAAATAATAATAATACAGATTCTTCAACGAAAAGACAAGAACTAATATTATAAATAATTATTTCGCTTATAAGACGTCAATTTAATAATAAAAACTTTAAAATATGTTAGAGATGTTTCCAGAAACATGTCATTTCTTATAAGTTCTTGTCTCTTCATTATAGAATCCATATTATTATTATGTTATAGTTATTAATGGATGTAATCAGGATCTACTGATTTTTTATTTCACAGTGATATTTGCTTTAGGCTTTTCATAAAGTCTTATAGATTTTTTTCTTGTATTAAATCAAAATCATTTTGTTTTCAGAAGTTTTTTTTCAATGATTATGAACTAAGTAAATATAAAAATGTATAAATTTGCATGAATTTAGGATCTAAACTGTTTCGAGAAGTTTATGCAAATTTTATGTTTCAGCAATTGTCGATCCCATAACAGAAGTGATAAGAGATATCAGGCAATCGCCATGTGCTGTGAGTGGTCGTTTAATGTAAATATCAAAGAAAATTATCGACGTTAGAACATTGAAATTTTGAACATGTCTTCCACACATCATTTAGATGGTTTTATTTGTGAAAAAATAATCGACAAGCTGAAAGAAAAAACCCGACCAGTTACCCATCATTTTAACAAAACGCATCGTTTCGTTTTTGGACTTAACGGAAACATTTCAAATTATTGGAATGTGCACAAAACGAAATCCTAGCAGTACAATGTCCCATTAAGATTATTATATTGTTATTTCAGCAAAGAAGGAATCGGTGCAACACAGCTGGTCAACTGGAAAATCATCTTTGAGCTTCCAGAAGAACTCAAATAATCTGAAATGTGTTGAAAACTCTAGTTTGTACCTAGGTTTGTATTTATTTTTTTTTTTAAATCAAAGTAACTATTTATTGTCAAAGTATTTAAAAATATACGTTTGAGTATTTTTAGTTAGTATAGTTAGTTATAATATGAAAATGCTTTTTTTCATGACTCTCTGACAAGAGTAAGGTTTTTATAAAGATCCGTTTACGAAACTTTGGGCCTTTTTTCGCTACATTTTGATGAATACTACGCTTTTTTCAAAATCATTTGATGAAATCTGCTGCTTTTTTGCGATACTTTGATAAAATTTGGGTTGCTTCTGCATACTTTAGACGAAATTTGCATTATTTCTCCGATTTTTTTAAAAGCTTTTTTCTGCGATCCTTATATATATATATATATATATATGACCCCTGTCTTGCAGCTTTATCTTCTGACTATACATTTCTTAGGTTTTATATGACACTTAGTTTATTATAAAAATTAAAAAAAATGTGTGATTAAATGAAACATACAAATTTAATGTAATTAGCCTGTGTCTCTTTCTTACATTAGTAGGTTATTTTTCACTTTGAATTATTTTGTCCATTTATATAATCAAAAACTTAAAAAAACGACATTTTCAAAGATGAAATAAAATCATGTCGCATACTCAAAATGGCTCAGAATTAAAAATACTCAAACTTGAAACTTCAAATACTCATTTCAGAAAATATGCATACATTCAAGAATAAATAAATAACAAAATCGTAATTTAACAAATTATAAGGAATATTTTGAAAATGATAATTTTAAAGACTAAAATTTTAAAGACTTATAATATATAGAATTTATATTCTATATTCTATATTCTATATTCTATATATTCTATTACTTATAGAATATATATTCTATATTTAAATTAATAATAATTAGACATCATTTTTCGGATGATCATAAAGAGTCCTGTATTACATACGCCATGCATTAAACGTTAATATTCCTAGATCAATGATAAGAAAAAAACTGTAGTTCATAGATGTAGTGTTTAAAATGTTCATTTTTATTTCATAGAGTTAATCAGACTGACTTTTGACCGCCTCATATTACGTACGACATGGATTAAAAATTAATATATCTACACAAATCACAGAAAAATTTTAATTAAATTTCAGTTTTACAATTTTTGGAACTGCATATTTTTAAACTTCTAAACATCGCACATTTTTAATTTTTGCACCTTTGCGTAGAGAAAAAAAATGCATTTTTTAATGAAATTTGTTTGAAATTTTTATCACAATTGTTTTCAAATTATTAATTCTTTTTAAGTTTTTATTACTCTTTTTATATAATCGTGATAACAGAAATATTTCATTTTTGGACATCCAACATGCAGCAATCAGAAAACGAATAAAATAAAAAACAGAAATATTCCAATTCTGGACATTAAATATGCACCAATGAGAAAACGAATAAAATAAAATAAATTGCAGAATCCAACCAATAAAAAGATTCAGATATACTTTAGATTTCCCAATTTTCTACCGAGAACAAAACTTTTTTTCCAAATAGTCAAAAATGTTGTGCTCATGTGTCAGTATGTCCATGTTTACAGAAATGTGTATGTATGGTTTTAAAAAAATATTTTGATTTGAAGTAATTTTGACTTTCGACAAACTTAGATTTGAATACTTTTTTCCCAGTTCTCTAAAGATGTACAGTGCCATCAAAAATAATCTCGACACTTAAGGGTGTTCTTAAGTCAAAAGGGACAACTTTGTGGCATAAGCTTTAATTTATTTTTGTTCGGAACTCTATGAAACGAGCAGGTGTTGTTATCCGGATACTGTCTAACTGCACTCATTTTCCTGTTTTTTTGAAAATCATAAAATGGAAAACTAAGTTTGATTCGAAATCGCTTCCGAAGTCAGGCTTTTGAGTGTTATATGTTTCTGTTAAAAATTAGTTTGTAAATATGTCAAATAATCGACGTAAAAAAGTTTACTAAGTACTAAAACTTTATTAAAATAGCAAGTAATGTCTTTGTGTATAAATATTTAAAGATAGAAAAACAAAAATTATAAATACACAAATAATGTGTAAAAAAATAGCAAACAGCTGTTTCAAATCTACTATCGAGATTCTTCATCAATGCAAAACTCGGCGAGCTTGAAACAGCAAAACTGAGTTCAGTTTTGCTTTGGGCATGGGATTGTAATGTTTGGAGTTGTCAAAGAAAATGTTTCTTTACAAAATGGATACATCGATTTCCTTAGATACTCCTTTTTAGAGCACGGTAAAAAAAACACCTTTTTGTAAAATAAAAAAAAAATACATTTATTTTTTTAATATATGGATGCTCCTAAATAAAACAAGATAATTAGAAAGTTTCTCTTTTTAATTCAACATGATAATTATAAATGAAAAAAAGTACTTGTAACAGAAAAACCAAAATTGTAAATTTTAGTACACCATTCATACGGACCATATATCAAAAAGGAAATATCAATTTGTTGTTTATTAAAAATATATAAAGCTGAATATATAAGAACTGATTTTTTTTTTTTTTTGAATCCTATGTATAGTCTGCATGTTAAGACAATTATGAACTTGTATATACTTTTCTTTTAAACTTTTTTTAAGCATTTTAACATAAAAAATGCTATTGTCATTATGTGCCGGGTCCTATTTCTAATGAACAATCAACGTTTATGGAGATCCGAAACACATTTTAAAATTATTTTAATTTATTGTGTTAAAATTTTTGAATTTTTTTTTTCGATGGTAAGCCGTATTATTTGTAAACAAAATCACATTTTAAGAATTTTGAGGAAAAATAAACAAAAAGAAATTAAAATGTATTAAAAAAGTGGGGTGAGTTAAAATCGTTATAACTTGAAATATTACTAGCTGAATTTCAAAATCTAGTCTCTTAAAAAATTGAAAATAATTTATTTACAAAACTTCACAGCTACAATCTTCGAAATTCACAAATATTACCAGATTTTCAGAAATAACTGTACAAATCCAACGTACAAGTACAGATATATGTCACAAATACACTTTACACAACGTTTCAACACTATATCAAATTCAAAACAGCGCAGATAAATCACAATACACAAGCAAACCTGCTTAAACAATCGTCTAGTAGCTCACTCAATTAACTGATTGGCAAATAATAATAATCCACTCTGCATCACTCTCCTATATATAGGCTCGCGGCGTGCACTGGAAATTTCTACATGTTTGTAGAAAAATCCAGAAAACACCGGAACAACATTCAATGTATCTGTATATCTATAAGGGGGGGGGGGGTAACAATAGAGAGGGGGGGTACCATCGCTAACAATCGCCAGTTTGTCGCCAGCTTGGCGATATATCGCCAAATTTAGTCGATAAAAGTGACGCCAACTTAGCGATAACTTTAATATTTCACCAAATTGCCATAGACATTCATTGAAAAGTTATAGACAAGTTTGCCTGATAAAAATTTAACAAATAGAGACAGTGTAACAAAAACTAATATTAGCAAAGGAATAGAGCTTAATAAGATTATTTACATTATTTTAGAGTACAAATACTAACTTACAAAATTCGTAACAGTATATTACACAAGACTGCGTATATAATTTTATATACATCTAATATTACATTAAATATAATTCTTTTAGTGACTGATAGTGTAATACAATTAAAACGCATACATCTTCATGTAATTTACTTTTTAAAAAAAAGAAAGAAAAACCTAAAGCCTTAATTCACACGCAGATTTGTGAAAATATAATAAAGGATATGTAAAAATTTTTCAAATATCTATCTAAAATAAACAAACAAAAAAAAAAAACCCTTTGCATTTTGAAAGCAGGAAAATGAAGAAAATATGAATATACGAAAAAAAAAAAGCTAGTTAAAAAATTCATTTGTGTGGGACAGTACTATTAACAGACTTCTCGACATCTCGCGATATAAAAACTGTATCGGTTAAAATAAGATGTCAAAATATTCACATTCAAACGGGCTTTCATTCAAAATTTTTGTAATCAAAATTTTGACCAATTTGGTGGTTAACTATTTCCTTAAACGTAAAATCTAACTTGTTTAAAGTAAGTTCTAAAAGCTGAGACAGCAAAATAGGAAAAATTTCCAATGTCAAGACTTTGTATTTATTTTTAGCATATTTTTTTATCCACTAGAAAATAAGATATACTAGCGGCCTTCGCCCGCTACGCTGGTCGGTTTATCTAAAGAAATCTTGAAGAAGTAGTTAGATAAGGTTCAGACATACATTAAAAAAAAAAAAAAAGCAAGTCGATCATTCAAAAAACGTTGGGAAATATCAAATATTTACTGTAATTTTTTAAGAAAAACAAAGTTTCGAAAAAAAAAATTAAATCGAAAAAAAAATTACACTGACATATTAATGCAAGGAAATTTTCCCAGAGAGAAAATTCGCCTTGAATACAATATTTCAAATACTTTTAATTGCTTATAGGCGTTAATGCCAACATAGTGAAAAAAAATTCCATGCTGGGAATCGAACCCGGGCCATCAGTATGGCGCACTGACGTTCTACCGACTAAACCACATGGAACGACAGCCAGCTTGAAACTTTCTCATACTTAAGTAGACTGGCGAAAACATAACGATAGCGCGTTTTAAAATCGCACAGTGACATCTATTGGATTTTATATGTACTAAAAAACGTTATGTACTAAAAAACGTGAGCAGCGCACCTAATAGTTTCTTTTGTTTCTTTTTGTTACTTTTTTGTCTGTTGTCCGATTTTGATGAAACAAAGCCTATACACTGCCCGGGAGTGTGCATTCTTCATTAGTGAAAACCGCATAAAAATCCATTCAGTAGTTACGAAGATAACCTCGAACAAACAGACAGACAGACAGACAAAAAATTCAAAAAAATTTTTTTTGTGTTTCATTGGTTTTCTTTTATCGCCCTGACTCCATTTTTGTCAATTATCTTCAATGTACAGACACACCGGGTCCTACTGTTTTATTATATGTATAGACTAGCTGTTGCCCGCGACTTCGTCCGCGTGGAATTTTGATTGTCCTAAGCTTTCTCTTCTCTTTTGTTGGTTAAAAATTGCTTTATGATATTCTGAATTTAGAACTTTTGGGAAACTACCTAAATTGGCAGGGCTTGAAGTATATTGAGTTTTATATTGAGTAAGTATACTTTTGAAACTTTTTTCACCTTTTTCATGGCTGGAAGAGCTCTTCATAGAGATAAAACTTACATCTAAAAACCGTTATTAGTTTTCCACTTGTTCAGAATATCATAAAGCAATTTTTAACCAACAAAAGAGAAGAGAAAGCTTAGGACAATCAAAATTCCACGCGGACGAAGTCGCGGGCAACAGCTAGTAGCAAAATAAAGATTAGGATCATTTTCATTTTCAGGAATGTTCCAGAATTTTAGCGAAATTTAATTTTTAAAATATTTGTTTGGAGGTGCTGGGTATCGATCTTAATACCTCTCGCATGCTAAGCGAGCGCTCTACCGTCTGAGCTACACCCCCGACGTTCAAAATTATAGTTTATCTGAAACTGGTTTTCGATTTTTCCCCTTTTGCATAGAAAATTTATTTCCGTGCAAAGAATTATTTTCGCCTATATTCAATGATTTGTCAATACAATTCTAATAGCAAAATAAAGATTAGGATCATTTTCATTTTCAGGAATGTTCCAGAATTTTAGCGAAATTTAATTTTTAAAATATTTGTTTGGAGGTGCTGGGTATCGATCCCAGTACCTCTCGCATGCTAAGCGAGCGCTCTACCATCTGAGCTACACCTCCGACGTTCAAAATTATAGTTTATCTGAAACTGGTTTTCGATTTTTCCCCTTTTGCATAGAAAATTTATTTCCGTGCAAAGAATTATTTTCGCCTATATTCAATGATTTGTCAATACAATTCTAATAGCAAAATAAAGATTAGGATCATTTTCATTTTCAGGAATGTTCCAGAATTTTAGCGAAATTTAATTTTTAAAATATTTGATTGGAGGTGCTGGGTATCGATCCCAGTACCTCTCGCATGCTAAGCGAGCGCTCTACCGTCTGAGCTACACCCCCGACGTTCAAAATTATAGTTTATCTGAAACTGGTTTTCGATTTTTCCCCTTTTGCATAGAAAATTTATTTCCGTGCAAAGAATTATTTTCGCCTATATTCAATGATAGCGGCCTTCGCCCGCTACGCTGGTCGGTTTAGACCATAGGTTCTCAACCTTTTTCGGAACACCGCCCCCTTTTACAAAGAAAAAAAAATATTTCAACAGTTAACAAAATAAAAATTTCGAAGAAGAAAGCCAAATAAAAACGTTAAACACAATCCTATTTATATCCTCTAAACCAAGTAATCCAAATCGCAAAGCAATCTCTAAATATCCGTATTCGTAGCAGGTAAGTTGTTATATTTAAATCCACAATCTAAATCCACACCAATAATTCCTTTCCTTTTTTAACTTTTAAGTACGTATGTCAGCCGCGATGTGATACTTAAGTAGACTGGCGAAAACATAACGATAGCGCGTTTTAAAATCGCACAGTGACATCTATTGGATTTTATATGTACTAAAAAACGTTATGTACTAAAAAACGTGAGCAGCGCACCTAATAGTTTCTTTTGTTTCTTTTTGTTACTTTTTTGTCTGTTGTCCGATTTTGATGAAACAAAGCCTATACACTGCCCGGGAGTGTGCATTCTTCATTAGTGAAAACCGCATAAAAATCCATTCAGTAGTTACGAAGATGTCCTCGAACAAACAGACAGACAGACAGACAGACAGACAGACAGACAAAAAATTCAAAAAAAAATTTTTTGTGTTTCATTGGTTTTCTTTTATCGCCCTGACTCCATTTTTGTCAATTATCTTCAATGTACAGACACACCGGGTCCTACTGTTTTATTATATGTATAGATATTTCTATTTTGATTTTACTATGAAAATACAAAGTTTTTAAGCTTAGTAAACAAAAGAATTCTTTGGTAAAATAATACAACATTTGATTTCTTTTCTTTGGGAGATAACATGAAAAACAAACTAGGAATAACAAATTTAAAAGTACATTTCGTGGCCAACATTTTATCAATATATACAAAAGTCAAATAAGTTTTTTTTCTCTTTTTATGTGAGCAGAAGAGCATTTTCATTTTCTCTCAGTTTTAAGATTATTTGTAGAATTTTTTTTTCTTGTAATGACGAGATATGAAATAGCCGTTTTCATTTCTGTTTTGGATTTAGAAATACACAAATAGAAATATATAAATTTTAGGATATGAATTTAAAAAAATAAAACTCAGATGAAACCTTGTTTATTAAATCATGCAAAATCTTACAATATTTCATAATTAAGAATGTATAAAACTTTTACTTAATTGATTAAAACTATCAACTATGGTGTTATTTTGTAAAGGCCCGTTATCTGCACCTGGGATATAGGCTGAGAAGGAGTGCACTACTTGGGTGGGGGGAGGGATCTTTCTAGGGGATCCTAACCCATAATTACGGAAGGTTCAAACAAAATCTTGGAAAAATCCGAACGGTTGAGCTGACGGGCGTGATTGGGTTTAGAACTATCAGACTTTGGTTATATTTACCATCCGCGTCTTCAGCATGAAACAAATAAAAATATATCCTAAAAATACGTGAATTATAATTTCCCGTGCTTTCGTGCTCACAAATAAAATGTCCTAGGATAATAAGGCAAGAATGGAACTTGTGCTAATATTGTGCACAACTAGGAAAATATCTGGGAAAAGGCACCTCAACGTTCTGCACAAAAGGGATCTAAGACATTTGAATCACAAACAAACTCTGAAAGTTAAATTATTCCATTTGTAGACCTCATTGATGTTAGAAGTACGTAAGAGTCAGCGCTCGATCTAAAATTTGCGAGGTAAATTCTATAATATGAAGATTATATATTAGGGTGGAGCGAAAAAAAATTTTTTTTTGAAAATCAAAAACGGGTAGGTGCCAAAAGTTGCCTTTATACTAGTACATCAACTGTGTGAAATTTTACCGCTGAAAAAAAATGGCTTGAGTCTGCGCTTTTGCTCCAAAAATCGAAATTTTGGGTAAAATTTGTCATTTTTTGACATTTTTTCAAAAAAATTAAAAAAATCCCACAGAGTTGGTTAGTATTTAAAAGTGTTGCTTAGACCTTTATATTTATCTGCTTAACATATTTAAACTATAAAACAATATGTTTATTCCCTATAGCTGGAGCAAAACAGACAACTTTTAGTAAGAAAACAGCATTACCACTCTATTGGGTCATACAACGAATTATTGTTTTTAATACTACTCTTACTTTCAAAACTACCTTGGACATGCGTCTTGGAGGTGGCTATATTTCCTATACCATACCACCCGGCGCAACTATTCGATCATCTTAATACTGTATTTTATTTATACATTAATTTGTGATTTTCTTTATAAAAATTTGGCATGTTTTCGATGTTTCCACCTTGTTTATCTGTTCTTTGCATCTACATGCAGCTGTAACTATCTTCATGTATATTTTTACTGTTTATACAAAAAAATGGCAAGCAGAGTAATGCACGGGAATATTATTAAAGGGCTATTCGTCCATCTATTATATTTATCAAACTTACATTTAGTTGATGAATAGTTGGAAGTTCTGTTACAACATTTTTTTCAGTCAATTGTATTTTTTTTACGTGATGATTTGCTTCAAAGATGATTTCAGGTATTTCAACTATAAGTATGCCATCATTTATTCTACTTTTGCATTTTTTATATGTTGAGAAGCGAGCTGTATCATGTGATGGTGATCGTCAGAGAGAATTGCAATGAAAATTTGTTCTCCATGTGTAAAGCAACCGCTGTTGTAAATAAATTTTTTTTGTATTAGTTTTATGCCGTTTTCCAAGTGTTTTCGTATCTAGGTAATTTTCTATTAACTTTTAGATCCCCTTTTTATGAGCGGACAACATTTGATGGTGAAATGTCCTGGGCATAAACTTATAATGCATAGTACTTTATAAAAGAATGTACGGATTCTAATCGACTATAAGTGCTCATTTAAAATTAGGATAATTTTATTTGTCACTGGGAACCATTTTGCATGGGGTAAGCTTATAATTGTGTATGATATTGAATCATTCGCTACTTCAACTCCAGTGAATTTCCTCTGCGTCAATTATTTGAGAAGTCGATATAAAACGTTCTAAGCTACATGGATTCACCGGATCAATAAGGAAAATCTTTGTCTGCGTACTATTCACTTCCTATTGCATTTTTTTTTTTTTTTTTTTTTTTTTTTTTTTTTTTATATATAAAATAGGGAATAATTTTGAAAAATTATTTTCTCAAATTGAGAAAAAGATAGTCAGAACAGACTAGAAATTTCTGTCGGAGATTGCAAAGCTAATTCATAAGGAAAGCTATTTCTCAGAAAGAATGGGGTATAGGAATTTATGAAACATCTCACACACATAAGACATCGCATAAAGTTAATAAAATTTTCCGCTTTATATAAGCACAGATTGTCAATCAGCGTTTATATGTTCACTCCCAAAATGTATAATCCAAGTTAATACCGCGGGATGTTTTATACCAAATGTACAACACACCTAAATAATAGATCTAAAATCTTATTAGAAATTACTAGAATACGGAACTACACAAGAAACGACATAAAGCATACTAAAACTTCTTTAGAAATATTGTTGTTTTACAACAAGTAGTTTTTGCAAATTTTGTTTGCAATCCTCTTTAACAATCGTTATAATATTAAACAGCTAGCTTCTCAGCATATATTCAATGCAATAGGTTCAATAAATGATGACACACTAGAAAATAAATTCATACAATCAATTTATAGGCAAATCATTGCACATAAAATGTAATTGATTGAAAGAATGCTGTGATAACAAAATTTCCAATCATAATGTACTAATTGCATGAAATTTTAATGAAGATAATAGACTGCTGGTGTAGTTTAATAGGTCCAATTAAGAACTTACCCAATACATTGCTCAGCTTCTCTTCTGTTATACATGGTATAAAAATATACGTGCAGCAGATCACACCAGCATGATCCAAATCATCCAAAGTCAGTGAATATAAAGAAGAGTTAAATTACTTTGATATATAGAAAAGTTATACTCGTCTTCGGGAAAAAAATAACAATTCAATACATAAATAAAACACTGGGCCTAGATGATTGGATGGTTGAGACGGGTGGGATAATGCAACCCCGTCTATGAGTTATATACACAGTAGTTTTGAAAGAAACTAGGTAAGAAATGCATTCAAAACAACATTTCGTTGTATGCTCCAATAGAGAGGTTAATGCTGATTTTTCACAAAAAGTTGACATATTTGCTCCAATTATACAGACTACAGATATTGTTTTATAGTTTAAATATGTTAAGCAGATAAATATAACGATCTAAGCTACACTTTTAAATACTAACCAGCTTCGTAGGATTTTTTTAATTTTTTTGAAAAAATGTCAAAAAATGACAAATTTTACCCAAAATTTCGATTTTTGGAGCAAAAGCGCAGACTCAAGCCATTTTTTTTCAGCGGTAACATTTCACACAGTTGATGTACTAGTATAAAGGCAACTTTTGGCACCTACCCGTTTTTGATTTTCAAAAAAAAATTTTTTTCGCTCCACCCTATTATATATTTATTAGAAAAAACTTTATTTATTACATAAATTGGAAGAGTATTCAAATTATGCAACAAAGAAAGTGCAATAAGAACTTTTAAATAGAAAACCATTGAAGACATTTTGAAAATTATATAATAAATAACTTTCAAAATATTGTGGGTGATTTTGGGAGTAGTTTGTAGGTTAAAATGTACTGTGCAATAAATATACCAGGGTAATAATGTGTGATCTTGCGTTATAACTCCAGTTGATTTTTTTCTTTAATTGATGGAACTACATTCGAAAAGGATTTTTTTTAAATTATTTTATGCACGAGGGAACATTATTGTCATTTTTTAAAACCAAAAAGCATAACAAGAAATGTGTATGCCTAAATACTGTTCATTTTTTCATGCCAGAAGAATAAATTATGAAACGATTGTTGCATCCCGTACTGCATCCTCATACCGCAGTTAATGATAAGTAAGAGAAAAATGGCAAATTCTAGGGCTGTAGAATTCGTATCTTTAGAACTGGGAAAGGTACATGTCAATATTCTCTCTTATTTTATAGTTTTGTTTGTGATAGTCATTACCCATTTAGGCAGGTAATAACACCAAATATCATCGGTTAAGAAATGCGGAAATTAAATTTTACGAATACATATCTTCTAACCAGGCTGGTAGCCAAATTTTCTTATATGGGAATTCTTAATCTTGGAATTTTGTTTCATGTCATATAAGCAATTTACATAATTTAAAGCGTAAATATAAATATGGTTTAACTTAAGGAATATTTTTGTATGGGAATTCCACTTGATTTCAATGTCAAAAGATGTTATTTTGCATTTTTTTTCAATTTCTGTTACAATGTGCAGTTTCAAGAGACTTTTAAGGTTTGAAAATCTTTGCGAAACCGGAAGTATATTTATAGGGCAATTGAAACTAAAATAAAAAAAGCGCAAATTAAGAACATTTTAGATGAACCTTATGTATCATATGAGAAACAACGTTAAAAAATACTGAAGTACAAAAAGGCTGTTTTTATAGATTTAAAACACAGGATAAATGTCAGCCTGTAAGTGCCTCGCATTACAATAGATGGGTTTTAAAATCAAAACCAAGCGATGAAATTAATTACGCATTATGTTTTTAAAAAGAAAAAGAAATAATTGTTACAGGCATATTTAATAATAAAAATTGTATTTATGTTTCACATTCTCTAATAAGAATTAGAATAATTTTAAATGCAGTGTTTTTGTGTAATAACTTTACTAATGCTACAAAAACAATATACGTGACTTCTTTGTACTCGTGAGGTTGTTTGGCTTCTCGAGATCTGCTGTATTGTCAAAAGGAGTAGAATTCATTGCAAGGGTACACAGTCTCTCTCCATAACGTTTCTAAGCAAATAATTTTTATTTCCCTTGTCGAAAAGGGTCACAGATCTGAATGTTTTTACTGGGATTGTAGGCAAGAGTGCCAGCAGATGATACTGTAAGCCGTTGCATTACAGCACTCAAAATTTTTTGGGACATCTGAGTGTGATTCAACACTAACAACTCTCTTGCACTATAATTCATATTCAGCTTTCAGTTGGAACATTGTAATTTTATCATCAAAATATTGAGCAAAATTCTCTAATATGCCTGCTTTTTCAAAAAAAAAAAAAAATTGGATGATTTATGGATGAGAATCGATTCAGAAATGAATGAAAGAAATTTTTCATTCAAATTTAGAATAAAAATTTCTATATACAGAATAAAGACAGTGGCTCTGTTATGTTTATCAGCGTGTGTAATGTAATGGTACGCACTTGTTTGCTGCATAAATGCTATTCTGAAGATCTTCATTTAGGAAAGCGTCATGAACAGTTTCAAGACACTTTCTAACAACAGCATGCTGTAGGACATTGCAATGTTTAACTGGTGACTTGCACAATGGACGTATCTAATTTTTGGATTCTTCTGACAAATTCTAAAACTCCATCACACTAACATAGCCAATCATATTTTCCGCTTATAATCATATTTGATGGATTTAGACATGTCAAGATGTAATTCATTGTAATGTTGTAATATTATTTCTATTAAATTTTCCGCACACAAATTCATTTACTAGGATGAAGTTCAAAATAAAGATTTTTCGAATTTTTAAAATAGTTTTTAGAAAGGACAATCTGTTTCATGTCTGAATTCCCCATAGTTTCATCAATAATTAAGATAAAACTACTCAAATTATTTATTTTGGTAATTAATTCTTCGGTAATTTTATCTGAGCATGCTGTAATGATTTTATTCTGAATCTGTGGTCTATATATCCGGGCTATATTGACTGAAAAGAGATAAACTTTAATACAAATAAGTGTTAAAAGGAAACCTTAGAACACCTTTTTGAAATACAAAAATTATATTAACCAAGTACAGATATTGTATATCGCGCTTACTTTTTATTTCGTGGAATACACCTTAAACATTTTCATTCCGTTTATGTTTTTTCTTCATTTCTTTTCATTTTTATTTTAGTTGATTTATTGTTGTTATTTAATTGATTTAGTTATTTAATTGATTGAAACCAATAGTATTTGAAATAACATTACTGTTGGGGAAGAGATTTCCTCTAGATACTGAAAGCGTTTCTTTTAAGTTTCTTTTTTTTATTTAACATTATGAACAAACACATATTTTTTGTTCAATTTATAATATAAAATCAGATTTACATTTCGGTACGAGTTCAATTTTAATTTCTCCATCGGTGCATTAATTATTATATTTCATTATTTTTTATTACAGAAGATATTAAATATTCTGTTACAATTAAAATAATTACTTTTCAAATGTAAGTTTTAAACATAAGTTAATTTATCAAACAATATATTTTTTGACAAATGTATTTAAATTTCATGGAATTCAATACTAAATTTATTATATTTCTAAAATACATTCTTTATTTTGATGAATTTTTATCCTTCACTGTTTATTTTTAATAAAGAGAAACCATCGATTTTTGTTGACACAGTAAAATAAATTGAAAAAAAACAATCTATTTTCTACACGACATTTTTAAATTAAATATTTCTTTATTCATGCAAATGATTATGCATAATGTTTGCTTTATTTTCTAAACATTTTTTTTTTTTTTTTTTTTTTTTTTTTTTTGCAAATGTGTGTATGTTTCGCAATGATCAAACATTAGTATTACATATTAAAATACATATTTAGACTTGTATCATTCTTTTAAATTTATTATTTGCATTACAGAGATGTCATACTCGATTATTACTCGCATCTCAGTATATTTTGTTTCGTTTATTATTACGACGTTATCTACAAATGCATTTATCATTTTTTTGTTTGTTACTTTCTTCTATCTTTACAAGAAGAAAGTATTGGATTCATGAAAATTTTCGACTTCCGGTTTTCGACGGATTTATACGTTTTAGAAGGTCCTGAACACGTTTTGACTATTTTTAGAAAATGTCTGTCTGTGAGTCTGTCCGTCTGTCTGTGAGTCTGTGTGTTTGTCTGTGAGTCTGTCTGTCTGTATGTGACAAAAAATTTGTGGGCGCTCTATCTCAAGAACTAATGCTCGAAATTTAATAAAATTTTATATTCAGTTAGACCTTGATATGAATTAGTGCCTATTGGTTTTTGGTGAAAATTGGCCTGCAGGTGGCGCTGCTATACTACGTTTTTCATGATTTTCAAGATTGCTATATCTCAAGAACTAATGCACAGAATTTCACCAAACTTCAGATTCTGTGACCCCTTGATGTACATAGACGCTGATTAAGTTTTGGTGTAAATTGGCCAGCAGGTGGCGCTGCTATGCCACGTTTTTCATGTTTTTCATGATAGCTATATCTCAAAAACTAATGCACAGAATTTCACCAAACTTCAGATTCCGCGATACCTTGAGATACATAGCCGCTGATAAGGTTTTGGTGTGAACTGCCCTATAGGTGGCGCTGCTATGCTACATTTTGCACGATTTTTGCGATTGCTATATCTCAAGAAGTAATGCAGAGAACTTCATCAAATTTTAGATTCTGTTACACTAGAATATATAACATAATTAGACGCTGATTACATTTTGGTATTAACCTTGCAACAGGTGGTGCAGCTATGCTGCATTTTGCACGATTTTTCCGATAGCAAACAACAACCAAATCTCAACAACCAAAGCACAGAATTTCATAAAACTTCAGATTTTGTTACAAAATGATGTATAACATAATTACACGATGATTATGTTTTGTTATAAATCCTTCAACTGATCGTGCTGCTGTGCTATAATTTACACGTTTTTTTTTTAAAAAAAACTAGCTATATCTCAAGAACTAATGCACAGAATTTCATCAAAATTCAGATTCTTTTACATCATAACATAATTAGACTTTTTTTTTTACATTTTGGCATAAATTGTCCAAGATATGGTGTTGCTGTGCTACGTTTTGCAAATTTTTTCTTATAATTATATCTCAAGAACTAATGGACGAAATTCCATCAAATTTCAGATTCTGTTAGGTCTTGACATCAATAGATGCTTATTAGGTTTTAGTACAAATTACCCAAGATGAGGCACAACTAAGCTCCTTTTCTCAGAATATTAATTAAATTTTGCGTTTTAGGCTTTTCGGATACCAGAATCTCATTAGGCTAGGTCAAATGTTCGAGAAAATTCGATAGTGGGTAACTTTGGGGTCACCACGTTTTTTTTTTTTTTTTTTTTTTTTTTTTTTTTTTTTTATATATATATATATATTAAAATGTACTTATGAGATAGAAGAAAGTTTCGGGATTGACACATCCAACTAGTTTATTTAAAGTATGCAAGATATATATACGCGAATCAGTAGGAAAAAAAATAAAAAAACGAATTTTTTCTTGGAATTCTTGTCTAAAATAACTATTCCTAGTTTAAGCGTAGTTTATTCCTAGCATATCCTTAGCCAATCCATTCCTAATTTTCATGTTTATTTTTTCTTTTAATATTTCAATCAAATAAAGAGTTTATTCAATTCGAGTTCTTTTTATTCAATTTTGTTGACAAAGTAAAACAGTAAATACATGCAATCTATTTTCAACGCGACAGATTTGAAATAAATAAAATTAAATTTGAAATCCATATTTATGCAAATGATTATGCATAATGTTTGTTTTATTTAATAAATATTGTTTTATGAAAGTTTGTGCATGTTATGCAACGAACAAGCATTAGTATTACGTAATAAAATGCATATTTAGATTTATATCGTTGTTTTTAATTTATTATTTATACTACATAAATTTTATTATCTAATATTACGCTCATCTCAGAATATCATATTTTATTTCTGTTTATTATTATGATATTTTCTACACATGTATTTATCATTATTTTTGTTTGTTTATTTAAAATACAGAAGTGATACACGTTAATCAATAAAAATAAGTGAAAAAAAGACAACGATTTTATTTATAATTACAAATTAAAAATCACACACGATTTTAAATATACACACATTTCTTTGTATTTTTAAAATGTAACCATTCATTAAAACTAAGCTTCATTAAGAGATAATGCAGTGAGATATTTTCTATATTTTATTCAGTTATTCTTCAGTTTTTTTTAGATTTTATTTCACTAATTAATGTTTATTAAAAACATGTGTTTTTTTTTTAAATGAAATAAAAAATTTTGCTAAAATCCAACCTTATTCATAAAAATTTATATGAAATTAAACAAGAATCACGGAACTAGATAATAAATATCAACTTGAAAAGTCTACATCTTTAAAATATTTGCAATCAAACAATTGTTAGAAAAAAGAATTATAACTTCTTTCATCGTTTATTAATACATGCATATATCAATTCAACCTCTTACAGCTGCTTACAAACTGCTACAAAAAATACAAAAAAGAAACTTTATCTTAAAAACATTTATTGAGTTTAAATTTCATACAATTCGTAACAATATAAATTATCCACAAATGCATCTTTTATGATTATTTTAACTCATATTGAACCATTTCAGCGACATTTTCTTGAAACATTTTAGAAATTTTTATCTATTCTATAGGAACGACGCTAAATTGAATAATTACCGACAAAACTTGTTTTTTTACTAAAATATATTCATTTTACAATATTTTATTAAACTTAATTTATACAACAATGTAAAAAATATATGCAAAGTTACTAATATTCTTCTAGAAACCTGGGATTTTTAAAACTACCTATGTAACAGAAAAAAAATCATATAACGGATGTACATCCACACTGTAATTTAGAAAAATCTGTAAAATTACTAGTTTTTTTAAGAACTGGGATGGGTTGAACATTTTCTATAACTGTAATCCGAGTTACAGTCACAATTTTAGTAAGAATACGGCAAGTTTTGTAGATTCTTTTGAAAAGTTACACATTTCTGTAGCTTATATAAATATAATTTCTGTAACTTAAAGGTTTCAGGACTTACATTTTTTTGTACAGTGTACAAACATAATTTTAATAAGTATATAGATTTCCTCGACTTAACATCTGGAGAATTATTTTGTACAGTCTCCTTACAAAAAATAAATTATTCATAAGCGTTTTAGATTTTTTGTATGTGTTTGATCAATTCATCTGTAATATTCTCGTGAAACTGAAGTCTCTTCTAATTGTATCAAATGTTTTAGCATTTCTTCATTTGAACGGAAATAGTTATAAATAAATAAATAATTTCATTTTTTTTTACAATTTGCTTAAATAAATTATCGCTCTATAAATTCTCCGTTTGAATAATGTGGTCACACGAAGCAAGGATAACAAAAGAGAGAGGCTACCGTGATTCATTCCATGTATCTTTTCTTTTTATTTATTTATTTATTTATTTATCTATTTAACTATTTATTTATTACAGACAGCTGAAGTCACATGTTCGTCGAATGTGTCAATATAAGTACATGAAAAGACCATCACGTGATTCTAGCGGCCGTTAAAATAGACACGTAGCATGCACTGCGGTAGCTTCGTTCTTTTTCGTTTGTCTAGAAGTCTTTTAAGTTAAACTCGCGTACGAAAGTGGAATAACCTTCGTTATGTAGAACATATTTTTCGTAATATGGAGGTAAACTTGTATGTTAATGGTGTTCAAAGTCAAGGTTCCGCACAACAAGCGAAAAACTTTGACACATTTACAAATTCATTTTTTAACAGAAAGTTACAAAATTTTAATGCCTGACTATGAAAGCGATTTCGAATTGAACTTATTTTTCCATTTTATGATAACTAAATTACTTATCGAGTTATAACATATTTCGATGACGCAATCACCCGTTTTTCTCCTCCTTTTCGACCGGTTTTTCTGCTTTCGTCCTAAAGTATGCTCAAAAGTGTCAACTTTGGAAGCTTATTATGAAAAATCTATTGTGTTTTTTAAAAAACAAAAGAATGAGTGCCATTGGACAGTTTCTGAATAACAACACCTGCTATTTTCATGCATTTCCGAACAAAAATAAATTAATGAATATGTCACAAAGTTGCCTTTTTTGATTTAAGAACACCCTTAAGGTGTATATTGCAAGAGTGATTAGCTAACTTTTACCCACTTTTTGTTATTATTAACTACACATACAAATATATATTTCGGAATTTACACATTATGAGTGTTTTTTAGCAATTTACACACCTCTTTACACATATGGACAAATCGTTTTTATATCATCAATAAGTCTTTCAAAGGAAAAAAAGAATAAAAGAAGAGTTCCTTAGTTGGTCGAAAAATGAGATTTGTAGAAGAGTTTTAGTGAATTGGCGTTAAGTGCATTTTTTAAAGTATTAAACCAGCTTTTGCAATGTTATTCACATTGCTTCGTTTATCAAGCCAAGCCTCCGCTCAAGCAAATGCTCATATACAGCGACTAAAGAAGAAAGATCGAGTTGGGCCGTGACCAAAATGACTTTTTAGCCCAATTTATTCTGTTTTTTTTTTTTTTTTTTTCTTTAATGCCGTTTTTTAAGGCATCCCAATATTAGATTAAATCTTTGTACATACTATTTTCTTTTATGCAAAATTATTTTTATTATTGTCCACTGAATGTGGTACATGTCTTTACTTTTACTAATATGGAATTATATAATTTTCAGAATCCATTATATTATGATCTGACTGTCTATTTATGATTTATTTCGGAAATATTCAACACATAATATAATGTATTGTGATCAATGCCAGAAAAGTTAATCGCATTTATGCAGAGATATAAGCATTGAGTCACATCAGGCTAGTTATTAAAACTGTTTTTTTTTGTATTTTTTGTATTTTTTACATTTTTTGATGAATATATTTCTGATATTTAATAATTTGAAGAAAACTGTTAAAAATTATTTATGCAAATAAGCCATTTGTTGCGCAGTGCTTGCAAGTATGCCGCTGTGTTATACAGTCTTCAAAAATTTTAAAATTTAAATTAGTTCCCAAAAAGTTATTCTTGTAATACTGTTTCTACTTTTCAAAACGTAACTCTAAAGGTGGCAACTAAATTAATCCATATTTTTAAAAACCGAGAAAATTAAGTGATTTGACATGCAAATATTAATATTTCAAAAAGTTTATATATAATCCTTCAGTATTATCAGCTCATTTCTACAATAGTTTTGTTTTCTTTCTAATTCGTTTTACTAATTTGAACACTAGCTAATATATCTGGATCATAATATTTAATGAAATCAATATTATATTCAATATTTTAGTTTATCTGTTGTACTTCAGCTGTTTTTTTAATTATTCGATTAGCCTAATCCAAAGCTCTTATTGCTACAGGAACCGTCTATACACAAAAAAACTACGAAAATTACGTCTAGAAAATTATGCAAAAAACACTAAAAATTACCTTCTTCCAGCACATTTTACCATTTCTCAAAACAACTGAGACAAATTTGTTTCGATTCAACGCATAACTTCATAAAATTCCCGATGATAAAATGAGACGTACGGACTTTTTCACTGAAAAAGAGAAATTTTTTATATATTTGTTTTTCAAAGTCTCTAATCCCTAAAAAGTGTAAATTTTTCCTCCCCACCCCCCGCCCCTAAAAAGGGATTGAGAAAAAAATTCAATAGGAGCACTTTCTTTTAAAATATGGTCAGTCGGGGGTAATTATGACGCCGGTGTATTTGTGATCCATGTCATAAAGGAGAAAACTGTGTATGGTAAAATTTTGTTTCACGCTTGGATATTAACCTCATAATCTATTTTTAATTTTAGATATTCTTTATCATTGGTCTGAAGCATTTTTGAGATCCAAATAGCAACGTGAACAAAAACTACTGAAATTTTTAATAAACAGATTTTTCAGCTTGGTGATCTAATGGTCTTCATTACCCCCCAAAAAGTGGGTAAGTAAGTATAAAGAAGAAATATAGTGGCCATAATTTCTACACTAGTTGTCTTAATTACCCCCAAACTTTTGTGATTGTGAATTTTTGATGAGATAATATAGCTATCCTTTTAACTTAGTAAAAAAAGGGGCACTATGAGAATTAAAACTTTTAAGAAATTTTTTTAAAAAGTCAAAGTTGCTTCCTATGCAGTTAAAACAGCACTTTTTCAAATTTAAAAAAAGTTTAAAAGGAAATAACAATGTCGAAAATATAAAAAGTCCTCATGATCGCCCCTCCAGCTCATACATAGAAGAAAGTAAAAATGCTTTTTGGAATCATGGGCACGTCGGTAAATGTTATGTAATTATTTTTTTTTTTCGTGTTTGTATCATGTTTAAGAAGTTTATAAAACAATTACTCGCAGATACATTAGTTTTTGTTGTTACTTTCTTTTTAAACTTAAATATTTCGAAAATTTCATCATACAAGTTACTACATTAAAAAAATATGCATTTAATTATTGCTAATGCAATGTTTAGTACAATTATTTCCGGTAAAATATGCTATTTTGTAACATTAAATATTCATAACAGATAATTGAATTTTGTAAAAGAAAAATCTACATTTAATACAATTAATGAATAATTTCAAATATTTTGAAAAATATAAACTTTTCTAAATGAAAAAAAAAAAAAGAAAAGAAATACTGTAACACATTTAGTTAATTATTCAAACTCAGATAATATTTCGTAGTAATTTGTTCAGCGAAGTGCAAGATGTAACGTGGAAACCAATAATCAATAAATCAATGTACATGCTTCCTGATTCTTCGAATGGTTCATTTTTAATTATCTATATTATAAAAAGAAATTATGCTTCCTGATAATACGTCCTGTCACATTTTCCATAAAAAATATAATTAATGACTTAAGGAAACTGATAAATAAAATTATAGTATCTGCAAAATTTTTATGAATGGTTTGCTTTAATATGCTTTATCGGCTAATTTTATGCTGAATTTTTGGTAAGTAAAATGTTTCTGAAACATTTATTGAAAGAAATAAGAAGAATTATTAAAAGGTTTTATTGATTTTCGAAGTAATGTTTCTATGCGATTTAAATTAGTTACATATGAATGTTTTGAATGCAGAAACAAATTGATTAAGCGAAACTAAGGCCTTCGTGGCTGAGTGGTTAAGACATCACGCCGCTAATCGTGAGATTGTGGGTTCGAATTCCACTGGCTCCATTGCACACACTCTTTGTGTGGAGCTCCTGGTTGTACTTCTCTTGTATTGTAATATTTCCTTGTGTGCTATCTCGTCCCTGTATACTGACGATGGCTTATAAGCAGGCTTCTTGTCGAGCACACAAGTCAGATGTGTGTTGTTCAATAAACAAGCGAAACTAAAAGAGAATGAGGTAATTTTTTAACAAATTTAATTTTAAAAAGTTTAGTCGAAGTGACATAAATTTTGATGCATATGCTTATGATAAGTATTAATAGATATAAATAATGAATAAATGATCTTTCAAACATTTAGAGTAATTTTTAAAAACCCTCAGTTTAGCTGTTCAAACTTTTGCACAATATTAAAAAAGCGTACCACTGTCAATTTTGTATATTTTTGAATAAACAATCGTATTTTTAAAGCATAATTTTATAAAATCTAAAACAGCAATTCTATAAATATTTCTTTATTCTATAAACCGCGATCTATAATTGGCTCACTTAGATTTTTAGTTCTCTATTTTATCTGTTAGAAATTTTCTTACGTTTGATATATTTGCAAATAATATTCACAATGGGAACTGGAAATATAATGCATACTTAACAATGTTTTAATCCATATTAAAATTTAACTCTACAAATTTTTAAAAACTGACGAATGCCAGTATTATGTTGATAAAATATGGCTTTCATTTTACTTCACAGAAGGGAATCCATGTTTATGTTCTTTGATTTATACTATGTTTTTTTATTTTATGAAAAATGCTTATGAGAAAAGATATAACAAAAAAAAAAAATAAATAAATAAAAAATAAAAAAATAAATAAAAAAATAAATAGAACTCTCCCAGCATATATATATATATATATGAATGGATATTTTTAATTTTTTTACATTTATAAAAATAAAAATAAAATTGCTACTTCTATTCTATTTATAAATTTTCCCATACATATTCCAATTAAAGATATTAAAAAAATTTCAGTAACAGCCTGCACTGCACGTTTTACGAATTCCAAGCTATTTTAGTGACTAAAGATAAATTGGTACAACTAGGTCATCCCGTCGACCAAAAAATTATCGCCAAACTAAAAGATTAAATGCCCATAATGGATGATCGTGAATGTCACATTCAATGACATTAAATACGATTCACGTGTTTAAAATGTCATTAAGTGATTTTTATTTCGACTTTTTATAAATATTTTTATTAATGTTCTACTAATTATTTATTTTTTCGTTATTTAAAATAAAAATTATGTCAATATGTATAATTTGGCTATTAGTTTGGCGATTTGTATAACTTGGCGAAATTGGTCGACGGGATAACAGAGTAATACCGATAAATTTAATTAATTTTATGACTTTTTGAACTATGACGAATATTTGGTATGCTAATATTACATGTATTTAGGGAAATGTTTTTTACGCATACATTAGAAAAACACATGTTAATTAATTTTTCAGTACATATATTATACCCACTAAAATACATAACTATCCTATTAACTTAGGAACAGCTTGCTGTTCCTATATTCATAAAAATGTTGCCTACGTACAGTAAAGTAACCTAGCGCTATTGATTGAAAACTTTCTCATTTCAATCTCGAAAAGGCAAAAATGCAGGTTGAACATGTTTTACAAAGTTGTAGAGCATTATCACTGTCAGGTTCCTAGAAGACATCTGCCCCGAATCAGAAAGGAATAACATTTCCTTATCTGAATATTTTATGTATTGTGGGTTGTGTATCCGTGAAGCTCGAAATACCTTTCTTTCTTTTCTATAATAACGAATGACAGATGTTGACACAGGTGTGCAGATGACGCACTCGTTGATGAATGAAAGTGATGGCCGCGGGGCGTGCCTCAGCTGTCATCTAGCTATTGGAGTGATGTGTAAACAGGAGAGGTCATGACTCAAGGTTGGTATGCGGAATTGAACCAATGGAGGAACTCTAAGAGGCCCTACTGGGGGAAGGAAGATCTCTGACAAGGTCAACTCTGGACGGAGAGGTTAGACAGTTCTCGCTTGGCGTTGAGGCCGATAGGTCGCTCAGGATTTGTGGTCCAGTTGGATAGTGTATATTTTGAGCGTGGGACAAGGCGTCCCGGTGGATAGTGTTATAGGCCGAGAAGTGAGGCCTAGTACCCTTGCGTATTGAGATTCTACAGTAATCTCTGATAAAGCTTATCGAACGTGCGTTGAGTGTGAGGAAGAAAGTGTAAGCTGAACGGTACACAACCAACGTTTAGTGTAGTTAATTTAATGTTGAACCGGATCATCTATATCCGAGTTGTAATTGTAGATAGTTGTAAATATTGTTTCTTGTGTACATATCTATATCTTAAATAAACTGTTAGTTCAGTTCATTAACAGCGTCAGTGTTATTTTACCCAATCCTCACAGCAGGTGACCGATATCACCCATTAATATCGGTGGTGGCAGCTTAAACTACCTAGGACATTCTTCTAAGTTTGGTGGACTGAGAGGAGCGTCCGACAAATTGGTGGCAGCGGTGGGATAGAATCGCCTGAAACCAGTGACCAGCGAGCCGTGTTGCAGTCTGTTAATGCCAGAGTATCCAGTGGAATTCTTGTGTGGTCGTGCCATATCGTCGAGTATGTGCTAAAGCATCGTGCCGGATCGTCGATTGTATGCTAAAGTGTCGTGCCGTATCGTCGAATGTGTGTAAAGTGTCGTGCCGTAGCGTCGAATGTGTGTAAAGTGTTGTGCCGTATCGTCGAGTATGTGCTAAAGTATCGTGCCGGATCGTCGAGTGTGTGATAAAGTATCGTGCCATATCGTCTAGTGTGGACTAAAGTGTTGTGCGTATCTTTATTAGAAAGAACTAAACTGAACTGTTGTGCCATATTACCGCTACATCGTGGAGCTATCTGTGAATAGAAGAGCACCCCCACCAAATAAAGTATAAGGTAAGGTGTTTTGATCATTCATTTCTTCTGACATCTCGAACCAAATTGTATTGTTGTATAATTAATAGTAATTTAAGTAAATTGTCTACGTAATTTATGTGCAATGAAATAATTGTGTTCAGATAGGTGTAAAGAATTGGTAACCATATTGCTATTGTTTTAAAGAAAGGTCATAATAATTTGAGATGATAATGATATGCTATTTATAATGATATTAGTGAACTAAATTAATGCATTAAATCTAAATTATTGTTAAAGTAATTGTTAAATGAAGCAATACTGTTTAAATTTTAAGAGTTACATTATCAAAATTCTAAGCAAATGAAGATTTTAATTGGCCAATACTAGTGAGGAAAAAAAAAGGCTCAAAAGAGAGCCATAGTGAAAAAAAAAAGGCCCAAAAGAGAGTCATAGTGAAAAAAAAAAAAGGCTCAAAAGAGAGCCATAGTGAGTAAAAATAAAAGTAAAGTTTTTCAGCATATTTGTTTTAAGTGTAAGAACCAGTATTGAGTTCGGAAATATTTTATGAGGATAATTGTAGAAATTTATGTATGCATGTGTTTTAATTTTTCTTTATGTGGATTTTTTGATTGACATCAATACTTCTATTCAATTTCAACGTATCAGTATTATTATATAAATTGTAGGTTGTTATCTAAGTGTATATATTGGAATCTATATTGCATAGCAGTCAAATCGAATTATTGTTTTACTTTTTTGTTTTATTGGAAGTAAATGGTGTGATATCAATGGTTGAGAAAAATTAAAGTATTCAGTAGGTTAATTAGAAATGAAATGCATAGATTATCTGAAATGGTATTAATTAGTATAATAAGTGGAGAAATATCTGTACTAAGTTAGAAATTTAGGAAATATTAAGTTGGTAGGTTTAACTATTCTTGTGGGGTGGTTATAACAATCGGTGAAGGTATGGCTTTCTTATTGAAACTAAAAAAGGTTGATCTTCAGGTGATAGCTGAAGAATTGGGTGTTGAATTCGCGGAAGATGATACCAGAATTCAGCTTAAGAAAAAGATAATGGACAGTGATGAGTATGACGAGGGGGTTATTAAGGAATTATCTGACGCTATTGTTGCAGAACGATTAGAACAAGAAAAATTAGAACGCGAAAAGTTAGAAAAACAGGAAAGGTTAGAGCGTGAAGAAAAACAGGAAAAGTTAGAGCGCGAAGAAAAACACGAAAGGTTAGAAAGAGAAGAGAGGATAGAAAAATTAAGGATGGAACATGAATTAGAAATGGAGAGACTAAGGGTTCAAGGTTCGACAAATAGTTCTAATGTTAGGGAATCTAATAATGAGAGTAATATAGAAAAATTGATCAAAAGTGTTAAAACTCTATCTATCAAAGTACCAGAAGGGACTGAGGGATGGAATTTATTTTTCAACAGTTTAGAAAGGGCATTCCAAACTAAAGATGTACCGGAAAACCAGCAGGCCGAAATTCTACTAAATATGTTAGGAGATAAGGCGGATAATTTGTTAATTTATACCACTAAGGAACAAATGGAGAATTATGAGGAATTAAAGGAGTTAGTCCTAAGGGAACATGAGCCAACCCCGAAGGCATGTTTAGAAAATTTCCGGAAAGCTAGGAGAAATCCGAACGAAACCTATGTATTATTTGTATCGCGTTTAATAGCTACGTGGGAAAATTATTGTAAAATTAGAGGTGCGGACACTTATGAAAAGGTCAACCAGTTAATAGTTACTGATAAGCTAATGAGTACGCTAGATGAGGATACTGCAGCATATATTAGTTTAACTCACCAGGGTAAATGGTTAGAAGCTCCTAAAATTGCTAAAGAGTGTGATAATTATTTTGATGCTAAACATAAGTCTTATGCGGTTACGCATAAAAGCTTTAAAGGTAAAGATAAGTACGTAAACAATGAAAAAATGAGACCGAGGGAGGATAAAAAATTTAGTGGTAGTTAGAGGCAAAATGGTAGTAATGAGTGTAATTCTTTTCCGGATAGGAAAACAGAGTTTAAGAAGACGAATGATGCTTCAGGGCCTAAATGTTTTAAGTGTGGTTTGAGAGGTCATTACCAACGTTTTTGTAATAAAGTGGGTAATGAGGGAACTAATAAGGGCAATAAAGGGCGAGACCAGAAAACAGGTGTTCGTAAGATTATGGTGAAAGAAAATCAAGAGTTACCTAATGGGGCTATTGTGGCTAGAATATCGGCAAAGGCCGAGCAGAAAACTAATGTTATTGGTGAGAAATTAAATAAACTTGAGAAAATTGAAGTTAGTGTTAATGGGCAAAAAGCAAAGGGATTGGTTGATTCTGGATGTGAGATTAGTGTTGTTCATAAAGATTTAGTCCCGGAAGAGAAATTAAAGGGAGCGGGTAGTATTTATTTACAAGGGTTATTTGGTGAAGCTGTTAAATCACCGTTAGTTAAACTACCGCTAGCTATTCCGCAATTCGGGCAAACTAATATTATTCATCAGGAAGTACTTTGCGCAGTAACTGATAATATTAATGAGCAAGTAATTTTACATCCCGAAGTGATTAATGAGTTGTCAGGTGTCAATCTTGAGGAGCCATTGATAGAGTCCGAAGAATTAAAAAGTTCCGAAATTATTATTGATAACTCGAATGAAAAGGAAGATGTAAGTAACGATAGCTGTAATGTTTACGTAATAGACGCGAGATCGCAAAATGTACAAAGTCAGGATCCAGAAAAAACTGAAACGGAGGAAAATAATGAATCTATTGTTAGTAACTCAGATATGTTTAAGAAATCCCAGTTGGAATGTAAAGAATTAGAGAAAGCTTGGGAATTAGCTAAAAAGGAAAAAGGGGATTATTATATTGTAAACGGATTATTGTATCATAAAGAGAAATTGTTAGGCGAAACTATATCGCAATTAGTAGTACCCAAGGTAAGAAGGGAAGAAATCTTAAAATTAGCGCTTTCCTCGGTATTTGGAGGGCATCATGCAGCCAAGAAAACGTTGCAGAGAATAAGGTATTCTTTTTATTGGGAGGGAATAGCAAAAGAAGCTAAACAGTTTTGTGAATCATGTTTAGAGTGCCAATTGACTAGAGGGGTTAAAGTAAATGATAGAGCTCCTATTTCCCCAGTGTCGCGGCCGGAACTTCCATTTCAGGTTGTTAATGTTGATTTAATTGGGCCTATTGATCCTAAAAGTTCACAAGGGCATCGGTATATACTGACTTTAATTGATCAGCATACCAGATGGGCGGATGCGATCCCTCTAAAAAGTTTAACTGCTAAAACCGCGTGTGAGGCGTTACTTCAAATATTTATGAGAACAGGAATTCCTAATGTAATTGCCTGCGACAATGGAACCAATTTTACTGCCGACTTAACGAAAGAATTTGAGAAAAGGTTAGGTGCTAGTCCAAGATTTTTGACTCCACAGTATCCACAGTCCAACGGACTTGTGGAACGATTTAATCAGACTCTTAAACGTATGCTACATCATACGATTAGGGAAGAAGGAAAAAAATGGTATGAACAAATACCATTTATATTATGGGCGTATAGGGAAGTCCCAAATTCTACGACGGGAATCGCACCTTTCCAGTTATTATATGGTAGAGCGCCGGAGGGTCCGTTGTCGATTCTTAAGTCGTCATGGGCAGGAGAAAATAAGGGAGCGCAGTTAGATACTACGCCGATTCATGAGTACTTGCATAAACTTAAGAACCGCTTCGAAAGAGCCGCAAATGAGGCAAAATTGTCGTCTGAGGTTCAACAAAATAGAATGACGTATCATTATAATTTAAGGTCAAAAGAAAAAAGTTTGAGGTAGGCGATAAAGTTATACTGTTAATCCCCGATTCGACTAATAAGTTATATTCTAGGTGGCAAGGGCCGGCAACTATTGTAGAAAAACGAAACCAGCATTCGTTTATTGTTGAGTTAGCCGACGGGAGTAGGAAGCATGTGCACCAAAATAAGATAAGAGAATTTATCGCTAAATGTAATATAGTTAATATTGTTTTCGAAGGTGATGAGGAATTTGGAGAAATTGGGGAAATTCCTATTTTGAACCGGGATCAAGAGATAGAACGGGATATTGAGAGGTTTGAAATAAAAGGGCTATCTAATAGTCAAGTCAAAGATTTAAAGTCCATTTTGAGGGAAAATAAAGAAGTGTTTATGGGTCCTGTACGACCAGCGGAAGTAGGGGAACATCGTATTGATCTGAAACCGGGTGTAGAAAGGAAAAAACCAAAGTTATATAGCGTGCCGGTAGCTTATAAAGAGGAAGTGGATAGGCAGATTCAGGAGTTATTAGAATTAAATCTAATCGAACCGTCGAATGCTGAAATTAGCCATCCAATTGTTTGCGTTGCGAAAAAAGATGCAACTGTCAGAATGTGTATTGATTACAGAGCTTTAAATTCTGTAACGCAGGTTCCCACCTTCCCGATGAAAGATTCCCAAGAAATTATGTATACCGCAGGGGCGGCTAAATATTTATCTTCAATAGATTTATTGAGGGGTTATTGGCAAATTAAAATGGCTGAGGATTGTAAACCTCTGACAGCTTTTACGACGCATAACGGAACTTATCAGTGGCGTACAATGCCGTTTGGATTATCAGGGGCTGCTGCTACGTTTCAAAAAGACATGAATGGGGTTCTCCAAGGTCATCGGAGGTATGCAGAAGCATATATTGATGATGTCATCATTTTCTCCGATACCTGGGAAGAGCATTGTGAGCATGTCAGGGCTGTCATTGAAGAGTTGAAAAATAGAAATTTTACGATTAGACTAGACAAATGTAAATTTGGAGAGAAATTGACTAAGTTTTTATGTCATGTTATTGGGGGTGGAACTCATGCACCTGATGAGGAGAAAATCGGAGCAATAAGGGACTTAAAGAGACCAAAGACTAAAAAGGAAGTTAGATCAGTTTTGGGATTAATGGGATTCTACCGATCTTATATTCCAAATTATGCTGAGATAGCTATACCTTTAACCGAATTAACCAAAGGAAATGTCAAAAAGACTGTACCATGGGATGAAAGGGCAGAAAAAGCATTTAATACTCTTAAAGATGAGTTGTGTAAAGTGACGAGTTTGGCTACACCTATCGTAGGCCGGGAATATCAGCTTCACGCCGATGCTTCCGACCTTGCAGTAGGATGTTGTCTTACTCAAAAAGACGAAAAAGGTCAGTTTAAACCTATAGCTTTTGCCAGTCAGAAATTGTCAGGGGCTCAGCGTGCTTGGCCGAGTATAGAGAAAGAGGCTTGGAGTGTTCTCTTCGGGTTGCGGAAGTTTGAAAAGTGGACTTATGGATCTCAAATTGAGGTCATTACCGATCATAATCCATTAAAATTTCTCACGGAAACAACCCCAAGGTCGCCCAAACTCACTAGGTGGGCTCTAGCCTTGCAACGCTGGAACCTGAGCATTTCTCATCGTCCCGGAGTTCAACATTTGAATGCTGATGCAATTTCGAGGCTAATGAGAAAGAGCTGGGAAGAACAACCAGTTACTAGCCCATCAGTATCAATGTCAAAATAGTAGACAACCTTAAAGGATGTCATCACATGTCTAATTTTTTTTTGTGTGTGTAAATATTTTTTTTTAAGTTTGGTGTTTATAATAGTAAATTAGCATGTGTATTGTTTATGCAATAGTAGTATTAGTATAAGGTTCAGTAGAGATGTCAGTAGAGAATGTTCAGA
This sequence comes from Maratus speculifer, assembly GCA_964019185.1. NCBI lineage: Eukaryota > Metazoa > Arthropoda > Arachnida > Araneae > Salticidae > Maratus > Maratus speculifer. Next base: position 448,336,406 of record OZ025291.1, read on the forward strand.
CACCTGAAAATGCCTATGTAATATTTAGAATGAAGAAATCTGCAAAGAGACTATTGAACTCTTCCGTAATATTATTATATGTTTGGGGAAAATTAGCCCCTAAGAGGCATATTTTCCGCCAAGGTGGGGGGTGTCAGGTTCCTAGAAGACATCTGCCCCGAATCAGAAAGGAATAACATTTCCTTATCTGAATATTTTATGTATTGTGGGTTGTGTATCCGTGAAGCTCGAAATACCTTTCTTTCTTTTCTATAATAACGAATGACAGATGTTGACACAGGTGTGCAGATGACGCACTCGTTGATGAATGAAAGTGATGGCCGCGGGGCGTGCCTCAGCTGTCATCTAGCTATTGGAGTGATGTGTAAACAGGAGAGGTCATGACTCAAGGTTGGTATGCGGAATTGAACCAATGGAGGAACTCTAAGAGGCCCTACTGGGGGAAGGAAGATCTCTGACAAGGTCAACTCTGGACGGAGAGGTTAGACAGTTCTCGCTTGGCGTTGAGACCGATAGGTCGCTCAGGATTTGTGGTCCTGTTGGATAGTGTATATTTTGAGCGTGGGACAAGGCGTCCCGGTGGATAGTGTTATAGGCCGAGAAGTGAGGCCTAGTACCCTTGCGTATTGAGATTCTGCAGTAATCTCTGATAAAGCGTATCGAACGTGCGTTGAGTGTGAGGAAGAAAGTGTAAGCTGAACGGTACACAACCAACGTTTAGTGTAGTTAATTTAATGTTGAACCGGATCATCTATATCCGAGTTGTAATTGTAGATAGTTGTAAATATTGTTTCTTGTGTACATATCTATATCTTAAATAAACTGTTAGTTCAGTTCATTAACAGCGTCAGTGTTATTTTACCCAATCCTCACAGCAGGTGACCGATATCACCCATTAATATCGGTGGTGGCAGCTTAAACTACCTAGGACATTCTTCTAAGTTTGGTGGACTGAGAGGAGCGTCCGACAATCACTTTAGTATAAAAATACATCTTGTGGACATTATTGTGGAGAATAGAACGGTTAAAATGCGCATTTTATTTTTAGTAATTTTCTACACTGGTGTTGCCATGCAACTAAAAAAGAAAGAGAAATGATTATCTTTCGAACAAATACGAATGTAAATGTGCATTGCAGCTGACGGTAAAAAGTTTGAACACCTGAGATAAAGACATATTGTTATAACTATCTGATTTTTTTTTCTAAGGTCGTTTTCTCATCCCCTCAGTATAGGAAATAACAATAACAAAAAATATATACGCATTTTAATTTTTCTATTCTAAAAAATATTTTTCTGTACTAAACTAATGATACTCTACAATTTTATAAATCATCTTTCTTCTGTATCCACTTCTTCCCACCAGATCGCGCCGTAAGCCCTCAGCAGAGCATGGCGGCTTTACTGTAAGTACATAAAAAATAAAAAACCTGATGGCATTGAGCTCACAGGCTACTCATACTAATTGTACATTACAGCCTTATGTTTTCAAGGGTTAATTCCGTTCGAAAAAAAAATTAAAGGAGGGGAAACAGCTCCACATTCCTCTTTTATACTTAATTATTGAACCCCCTAAACTAATCAGGTACATACTTTATCATGTAAAAAATCTATATCTAAAATTCAGAGCAAATTGGAAAATTCTTAATAAAAACCCATTTATATAATGTAAGGAGTTATCCTTCTCTTTTATACTTAACCATTAAACTTCCAAAAACTATTCAGAAATTTCAACGAAATCTGAATTCTGCATGAAAAACCCATTTATATAAATTAAAGACAGGAGCATTAGAACCCCCTTTCACCTTGAATATACTTATCCAATAAACACCTAATAACAATCACGGGGGCGCCCAATCAGAATGATCCTATATCTAAAATTGACAATTCTGCATGAAAACTGATAATTCTGCATGAAAAACCCATTTATATCAAAGGGAGGGGCATTAGCCCCCGTTCCTCCTGTTATACATATCGAATGAACTCCAAAAACTAAACAGGGAAGCGTCTTATCAGGATATACCCATATACAAAATTTCATGTGGATCGGATAATTTTATCATGAGTTATCGCGTTACGCATGTACATTCAGAACGGGCGGGCACATAAACTCTCAGGTTACACTTACCGGTACATGAAAAGTTCTAGGAATCGCAGCTCTCTAAAAAAATAGTAAATATACAGATTTTTTTTTGTACAGTGTAAGCCTTATTTTTATAAATACATCAACATCCAGGTTGGCAGGAGAGTGGGTTGACGTTAGTGGATGTACTGTATGTATATGTATATACATTAGGTCTCATGATTGAGAGATGAGACATAAGACGTTAATGGTAAAACATTTGTGAAATAAAAGTATAAATTCGTTACAGGTATTTCATTTTAAGGATATTACTATCACCTAACCACTCAAAAGAAAATTTGGCTTTCAGGTAAAAGGTAGTTAATTGAAAAATTAGTTTAATTACGGATTCTAATTATTATTTTTTTAGGTGCAGGAATTTTTTTCAGATAATAAAAAAATCAAAAATTAGAAAATTTATCAGCTTCTCGCACATTTACCTATCAGTACCGAATGGTCATTAACTTTTAATCAAAGACATCTGTTTTTCTCGTGGTCTGTTAATTAATTGCATAATTTAGTGAATAGACAACCGGGAATTTCCGTCATAAGTGCATCGTTCTGCCATCATTTACATTTTTTCAATCCACAGATGAAGCTATGCTAGAAAACACTGCGTATTGTGATTCGAAGATTCCAAAATTCTTTCACTGCAACCATAACCCGCAGAGGTCGATTGCTTTCAATACGATCTAGAGCATATATCGTGATATTTTAATATAAGGAATTTCCTTTCGATTTGGTTAGCGATTAAGCGTTTAGGGGTTCATACAGATGAGGGAAGTGTTTTTATGACCACCCTATACATTTAAGAAATTCATTTTTTATGTAAAGAAATGAATATTTCTAAGAAAATGCCAATCTGAAGAATTATAAGATGATCTTTTCAGAAATGTTTTAACAAAGTTAATCAGTGTAATACTTTATTTAAAAAAAAAATAAGGAAAAAAGTTAATACATCTATTTATATAAAATTTATGTTATAGCGGTTAGCGCTTTTGCTGATATTTGAACACCACTTCATCTACATACAAAAGAATAAATTTTTAAAAGGTAATTCTGAAATTGTCTTTTTTATCACATTTATTTCTTATCCTTATATATATATATATATTGTGTATGTGTGTGCTGTTTTACCTTTTCTTTGCTTTTCTTTCTTTTTTAAAAATCTTTTTCGGTTATTAATATCTCTAAGTACAATAAAAACATAACTTTTAAAGCTTCTGAAATATTAAAATATATCAAAGACGATCGCCTCAATTTTTTTAATTAATTACTGCTTTTGAAAAAATTCTAGGATTACCTTTTAAAACTGTCACTCCCATTTAATATTTAATTTGAAATCAGAGTAAAAAAATTAAATACGTTTAAAATAATTAAGACAACCGTGTATGCTTTTATTTAATATCCTTTTTTAATCATAGATATTAATTTGGATAGAGAGACATTTTAAGTTATCTCTAACAGATAAAAAAAATTAAAAGGAAAAAGGTGGGTGTCATCTTAAAAGATTATTTTTATCATTAGAAAAATCCTCTTTTAAATAATATATTAATCTCATGGGAATTCTGCCAAAATTTTTTTAAAATATTATTTTGCTTATTTTAATTTTTGTTGGGGGAAAATAAATGGAATAGAAGGACGTTTATTCAGGGGGATCACAAAATGATTGTAGAAGTTTTCTAATGATGATCTTAATCATAAAATAAACAGTTTTGTAAATTCATCTAGAGTGATCATGCCTTAAGAGATTCCAAAATACAGGGTATCTAATTCTAAACGGAATATAGTTTTTTTTTAAAATAAAATAAAGTTATGATAATGCATTTTTTTAGCGTCGCGGACATTTTGAAACGATCTGATTTTTGTCACGTGATAACACGCGTATTTATAAACTAATTAATGACGTATCTTGGTGTGAAAATAGTACAGACGCATGAACCGAGTTTATTGGCAAGTTTCATCGCTGTATTGTTTCAAGGTGGCGTCCATTTATTTTATTTTTAATTATTGAATTTAATATTAGATTAAAAAAAAGGAAAATTTGAAAACTATTTTTCCTTTAAGAGTTTAACCTTGATACAAAGATTCCAGAGCATTTTGTGTTCCGCCTGATTTTTGATGATCTGATTTTTGTCATGTGATAACATGCATAATTCTGAACCCATTTGGATGTAATTTTCTGTGTTTACAGTACACACAAATGCCTGAACCGAGTTTCTTGGCCAATTTCATCCGCCATTTTCTTTCAAAATGGCTGCCATTTAAAATTCTCAAAAAACTCTTTAATTTATAATAGTGTTTTAAAAAATGTTAAAAATTGAAGAAAAAGTTTTTTCTGAAGTGTTTGATCTTAATACATGAGGTCCTCAGTATTTTTTATTTTATCTCTATCTGAGATACAAATATCTGAGATACTAACTTAAATGACATTTTTTAAAATTAATTTGAACCGATTGAAATTAATATCAATCGATTTCGATGTCAGTGCGCATGTGTACATGATTTCAACGAAGCTTATTAGTTAGTTTCACCCATCATGTTGCTCCAAAATGATAGGCACTTCATGATATTACTGAATATGATGACCTTTTAAATCGCTGTAAATAAAACCAACTTGAATAAATGATGACTAGTTTCTAAAAATTCCCACTAGTATTCAGCATTGACAAAAACTGGTCTTGAATCTTTTATAATCGGGTTCCATTAATTTCAGCTTCGTATGTTTGACTAATATAACTTAATTTAAAATAAATAAATAAATAAAAAAGGAATATAAAATTTACTTTTCCTCCTCGGCACTGGTCGGAAGGACTTTTTATAATATCTACATATTTCTTATTGTACCTTTTATTTTAGTTGTTTTACCGTTTATTCTTTTTCCTTCTTTTTTTTAAGTAATTAATATTTCTAAGCACCATAAATATATCACATTTAAAACTTCTGAAACTTTAAAATACACTGCTCAAAACAATTAAAGGATATTGCAGTTTTAGGTGGATTTTGTATCTGGGAAACTTTTTAGCTGATTGATACATGGTCCACAGACATAGTAGGTTATATGAGAATAAATTACACATGTTTGGCAGAAAAAAATCCATTTTATTGCGCATTTGTGTACAAAAGGAAAAAAACACAATTTGTGCATATGATAAGAAAAGGTGTTTTCTTCAAAGAAAATCATTTTCAGTAGGGGGTATGGTTTCCACTGGCGGCCAGCAACGTTGAACACCTTTGAGGCATGGACTCAATGAGGCAATTAATGAGGAGTTGGGGTATTCTGCCCCACTCTTCCAGAAGAGCTGTTTCCAGTTCTTGGAGAGTTTGTGGGGGTTGTTGGCGGCCAGAAACTCTTCTTCCTAGAGCGTCCCAAACGTGCTCGATTGGATTCTTGTCTGGAGAGCACGCTGGCCATTCCATTCGAACGATTCCTTCCACGAAAAGGAAATCCTCCACCAGGTTTGCACGATGTGGCCTGCAGTTATCGTCCATTAAAATGAAGTTATCTCCGATTGCTGCAGCGTAAAGGACTATAATAGGTCTGAGGATCTCATCACTATATCGGCGACCAGTCAGAGCTCCATCTCGAATGATGTAGAGGTCAGTGCTCCCGTCAATGGAGATGCCACCATACACCAACACTCCTCCACCGCCAAATCTGACACTTTCGTGCACGAACGCTGGATTATTCCTACTGCCACGGTCCCTCCAGATGAAAATACGCCTATTATCCGGATGCACAGAAAAACGGGACTCGTCAGAAAGCAGAGTATTGCTCCATTCATTTCTCCTCCAGTTTACATGCTCGGTTGCCCACTCCCTGCGGTCACGACGATGCCTTGATGTTAATCTAACACATACCATCGGTCGGCGAGCATACACACCTACAGCATGGAGCCGGTTTCGGACAGTCTGAGTTGAAATCGTGGTGCCTGTAGCCGAGCGAAGGTGTTGTTGGAGAAGAGTAGCGTTCATGTTTCGGTGTCTCCGAGCTGTTAACGCTAAATACCGATCTTCATTGGGCGTTGTTGCCCGTCTAAGAACTTGCCCTGATCTTCGGCCTGCACATCCACTCTCCAAAAAACGGTTCCAGATCCTGGAAATGACACTTTGTGACACTCCAATGGCTTGCGCTACTTCGGCTTGAGTTTGGCCTCCTTCTAACCTACCAACAATTCTCCAAGCTTCTGAATCTGTCAAATGACTTCGCTGAGACATCGTACTCATCGAAAGAAAGCAATCACTGAATGCCGATCATCCTTGTCTTCATTCTCTTTTATCCAGTTGAAAGTCAAATTTCATTCGCTGCCGCTGAAGTGACGTTTTTGACGTCGAACTCAAAATTTGCATACTCCACAGTTTGAAAACCAGAAAAATTTGCATTTGTGATTCTCTTCTTCTATTTTCGGCAAAAAAAAATTCGTTTATATCTTTATTTTATATAAAACTTCAAATATCCTTTAATTGTTTTGAGCAGTGTATATATTAAAGACGATCGACCTAAATATTTTTTAATTAATTACTGTGTATAAAAAAGTCTAAGATTAACGTTTAAAGCTATCACTGCCATTTAATTTTTAATTTTAAATCAGAGAAAAAATATTTAAATACGTTTTAAATAATTAAGACAAGCGTGTTTGCTTTCATTTAATATCCTTTTTTAATCATAGGTATTAATTTGGATCGAGAAAAATTTTTAATTATATCTAACAGACAAAAAATGTAAAAGGAAAAAAGTGGGTGTCATCTTAAAAGATTATTTTTATCATTAGAAAAATTATCTTAGAAATAATATATTAATCTCAGAGGAATTCTGTCGTATTTTTAATATATTATTTCTCACATTTTAATTTTTGTTGAAGAAAAATATGGGGAATAAAAGGGTGTTTATACAGGATGATTGGAAAACAATTCGAGAAATTTCAAGGGATGTTCTAATCATAACGCAAACAGTTTTTTAAATGAAAAATACAAGGTGTCTAATTCTAAACGGAATATACACACAAACACATTACAAACTGGCTCTTTTTAAAGGAGTCGAGTGGCCTGCTATGATGACCGCCAAAGACATGTAATTCAAGTCATATGAAGAAACTATTTAAGTAGAGAAGTCTGCCTCCTATTTGTTGGAGGTGTACATGTCAGTGAGTATTGAGTATGCAAAAAGTACTGACTTGCAGATAAAAAATGAGTACATTCTTTCACATTTAACAAATTTCAATTATCGCTCTCCACATTTGTGAATTACTTATCAACCGTACCTGTATATACATACGTGGTTGCAACAAACGTTTACGCGTTTTACAAAATATGGTTATTTGCTAATTGCTACATATAAGATAGCCCGTCAAATTTAATTAAAAAATGTATAACTGGATTTTAACTAATACACTTTATTATTTGAAACCAAAATTATTTCGTATTACTGCCCTTGGATTTTAGAGTCTAAATTGTAATGATGCATTACTAATGATGCAAATATAATATCAAATCGTTTTTAAATGTTCTTGCATGTAAATATATGCATATAAATACTTCAGTGTGTGACAGAAAGAATGGTCTTAAATTTTAGGAGTAACAGAAAATGGCAAAAATTATAATTTAAACAAGTAAATATGTTTTCCAAGTTTAAGATTTGTCGTAAGTTAATTCTCGCTAGTAACTTTATAAACAAGTTAATCATCTCGAGTGTAAATCAACTCACATGGTCTACACAAATATTACAGACGCAGAGTTGCAACTTATTCTAATTCTGAGACGATATGCTTATTTTTCATACATAAATGTGCAAACGTCGAGGTGAAAAATGGTTTATTAATTGCTATTCAGATTGGCTAGCCCCCGATCATTAGGTATGCAGTATATACTCAGATAATATTGTGATAAACAAGAACGTTCCTCTCTCGATACAAGGTAAAATAGCCGAATTTCTCAGACAATGTTATATGATTATCGGTTGAACTAATCCTTTTTTCAAATTCTCTCATTTAAAATACTATTGAGCTATAAATTTTCTTCAATGGCGTTAATTAATACATCCTTAATTATTATTAATTACATAATGTTTATACATTAATAGGAATAAGTTTCTTTTCGAACACATGCAAAAATTAAGGACTCCTCCTTCATTTGAAAATTCAAATTGAACACGGCAATATTTGAAATGCTTAAAAGGATTCAAAGATATTTTCAAAATTATTTATATTCCGCTTTTAGAAATATTATTGAAAAAACGTTTTCAGAAAGCCTATATTCACATTCTATTGACGATTACCCATGTTTGCTTATGTCAATGAAATATTCAGATTTTCCGAGTCGTGTCGAGAATATATGTCTACTATTTCGGTTTCAGCCGAAAAAGAAGAATTACCGAATTTTTCTTATTTGTTGTATTTTATAGAATCTTTGAAAATGTGTAAGAAAGAGAATTTAGTCGAATTTTGAAAGATTTATGCAGTGATTTCGATTTTAAAATTGGACTTAATTAAATATTGTAAAATTTGGCTGTAGTAAGAATATATTTGAAAAGAAAACTCTCTCTGACAGATTAAATTCTTTTTAAAAATTACAGAACATTAATGCATTATAAAAAAACTTCATTTCTAATACATTTAAAAATCAAAAAGTCGTGCCCCATTTGAAAATTAAAATTTAAAACGGATATATTTGAGATGCTTAAAAAGATTCGAAGATACTTTCAAAATTATTTATATCCCGCCTTTTATGAAGCATTGTGAAAAACATTTTCACAAAGCCTATATTCATATTCTCTTGGCTATTACCCAAGTTTGCTTATCTTCCGAGTCATGGAGAAATTATATACGTACTTTTTCTGTTTCAGACAAAAATAAAAGTGTGTGAAATTTTCTTCTTTGTGGTATTTTATAAAATCTTTGAAAAAATGTGCAGACGATACATTTAGTTTATTTTTGAAAGATTTATTTCGGATTTAAAATTAAACTTCATTGAATATTGTAATATTATATTTGAATATTATAACAACACACTTAAAGACTTGTAAAATGATTTTAAGAAAAATCAACTAGTTTCGTAAACAGAATCGGTGGTATAGTATCAATATTGATAGAATGTATCATCTTTGTTCAAAAAAGTATTAAAACTAAATTTAAAAAACAAACAAAAGAAAAAAAAGAGATTTCACGTATAATGAAAGCTACAATTTTAATCATAATGGTCTTCTCTGAAGATGATTTATTTTTTTCTATTTGTTTTTTATATAATTTATAAATAGTTAGATAAATATTTTCTAAAAAACATTTTTTTCATGATTCGCAGTACATTGATAGCTTTATTATTTCTATCCCCCTTTATCCATTAAAAGTCTCCAGGTATTCTTACTCTTTATAAATGGGCTTCAAATCACCAAACTACATATCCAGGGATTCTAAATTTGATCTTGGATATGTTCTAAGAAGAGTCCGTAAGATTGGGAAATTATTTATTAATTTTACCTCTTAAAAATCTCAGCTTACTTCCACAGAGCTGCCAAGTCTCCGGCTTTTTTGGATACCAGTATTATTATACAAAAAATAATGTTTTAATTAATTGGAACATTTTGACGATTTAAAACAACATGATTTTCTCTAAAATAATACTGGTGCGCGAAAAGCCGGAGACTTGGCAACTCTGCTTCCAATTTATTTATTATGAGATATTCTTATTTCAGTCACGCAAGAAAAATAAATAAATGCGTTATTTATTACAGAATGTGGCTATAAAGTTTTTTATTACATTAATGGGATTGGCTTATGGTGCTGCATATGCCTATTTATTTAATAGATATTCCTTATAACATACATATATGTATAATAAAAACATTCTATCTAAAACATTTTTTAAAAATTTTATTAATTTTGACATTGGTTTTAAATGTTATTTACTATTGAAATTGTCATAAGTATATATTAAACTTATATTCTTAAAATGCGTCATAAACTAGTATTAAAAGTAGATCAATTTTTATTTAAAAAAGTAGCTTTTAATGTTTTTTGTTACATTTATTTGATTGGCTTATGGTGCTGCATATCTCTATTTATTTAATAGTTTTCTTTTATAATATATATATATATATATATATATATATATATATATATATATATATATATATATATATATATATATATATATAACATTCCATGCAAAACAATTTTTTTAAATATGATTTATTAATGAAACACGACATAAGAATATTAAACTCATATTCTTAAATGGCGACATAAACTAAAATTAAAGGTATGTCAATATCAAGAGTTAAAATAAAATAAACAATTAATAATAATTTATACCAATTTATCAATTATATCCAATAAAAAGTTGGCTTAAACAAACGTTGGATATTTTTTTCTCAAAATATTCTTTCTTTCACGATTCGCATTACATTGTTAGCTTTACTTTCGATATCATTTTATCCATTAAAAATCCCCTGGTATTCATAGTCTTTATAAATGAGTTTTAAATCTCCAAACTACATATCGAGGGATTCTAAATTTGATTTTGGATATGTTCTAAGAAGCTTCCATACGATTGGAGAAAAATTTATAAATTTTATCACTTAAAAATCTCAGCTTACTTCTAATTCATTTATTATGACATGATTTTATTTCAGCCACGTAAGAAAAATAGAAAAATACGTTATTTACCATGATATGTATCATTTATTTTTTTATTACATTTATATGATTGACTTACGGTGATGCATTTGTCTACTTATTTACTACTTTTCCTTATAATTTATAAATATATATTAAAAAAATCTATGTAAAACTTTTTTAAAATGTTATTTATTTAAAATGGTATTTGTATTATATATATTAGAAACATTCTATGTAAAAAAAAAAAATTAATATTATTATTTTTGACAATGAATTGAATTGCTATTTATTTCAAATGTTATTTATTAATGAAACATGACATAAATGTATTAAACACACATTCTTAAACGGCGACATAAAAAAGTGTTAAAAGTCGGTCAATTTGCAGATATAAAAATAAAATAAACAATAAATATTTAGATTCAGTGTATCAATTACATCTAATCATAAGATAGCATAAGTAAATGTTAGATAAAAATTGTCTCAAAACATTCGTATTTTCAGGATTCGTAGTACATTGATAGCTTTATTTTTTCTATTCTATTTTAGCTATTAAAATTCTCCTGGTATTCTTATTCTTTATAAATGGGCTTCAAATCCCCAAACTACATATCCAGGGATTTAAATTTGATCTTGGATATACTCTAAGCAGAACTCATGAGATTGAAAAATATTTTATAAATTTTATCTCTTAAAAATCTCATCTTACTGCCAATTTATTTATTAGGACATACTCTTATTTCAGTCACGTAATGAAACTAAATAAAGACGTAATTTATCACAAAATTTGGCTTTTAATGTTTTTTATTACATTTATATGATAGGCTTACGGTGCTGCATATGTCTACTTATTCAATAGTTTTCCTCGTGATAAATACATATTTATATTATAAATATTCTATGTAAAACAATTTTTTTAATGATATTATTTTTGATAATGCTTTAATGTTATTAAATCAAAATTTTTAATTAATGAAACATGGCATAATTATGTTAAACTCATAATCTTAAATGGCGGCATAAACTAGTATTAAAAGTAGTTCAATTTTTGAGTTAAAATAAAATAAACAATAAATAATATTTTATTCCAATCTATCAATTATATCCAATCAAAAGATGGCTTAAGTAAACGGTAGATAAAAATTGTCTCAAAGCACTCTTATTTTCACGGTTCGCATTACATTGATTACTTTACTATTTCTATTCCATTTTATTCATTAAATGTCCCCTGGTATTCTTACTGTTTATAAATTGGCTTCAAATCCCCAAACTACATATGGAGGGATTCTCAATTTGATCTTGGATATGTTCTAAGAAGTATCCATAGGATTGGGGAATAATTTATAAATTTTATCTCTTAAAAATCTCAGCTTACTTCCAATTTATTTTTTATAACATATTCTTATTACAGTCACGTAAGAAAAATAAATAAATGCGCTATTTATCCCAAAGTTTTGTTGTTAAGAGTGTTTCAAACAAAAACACTCTTAAAACTACTCAAACCACATTTCCAAAAATTATCATTTATGTGTGACAATGTAGCTAACTAATTGCGTGACTAATTATTGCGAATTATTTTAATCTAAATAATTCTTTTATTGCAGCGCAACCTGCAGTTTACTGAAGAATATATCTGTTCAAGACGGTGAGAAGTTAAAAACAAAAATCTTGATTATAAAATCAGTTTAAAAGTCACACACGAACAGAAAAAATTGGTAAATAGTTAACAGTTTTATATAAAAATTCTAGTATAATATACTTTAACGAAACTTGTAAAGTACTTGAAACAAACAAAATCAACAAAATTAAGAAAAAATCTTAATTAGACTTTTATTTTGATATGAGTAAAATGTTATTTTCCTGCATAATTGATTATGTTATCATCGCCGACATTTTAATTTTCTTAGAACAACAAACCAGTTTCAACAAGTAGCATCTTTCTAATTTGTTTAACAGACTGCTTGTTAACTTAACATGATTATAATATAATTTATTTGCAATAATGCATGACTAGTTGTAACTAAGTTTAATAGAAAATGTGTCAAAAAATAAATTACATAAATGTACCTAATTAAAAAATAGCATAAAAAATTTTATTAAAAATTTAATCTCAAAGAATAAATAATAATTTCAATTAAAAACGTAACTATCGAGATTGCATATCTTGAAAAATACATTGTCTGTTTTCATATTCTAATATTCTTAATGAGTATCTAATTTACCGAGATGAGAAATAGCATACTAAATAACAAGGATAAAAAAAATCCTACGCCAAGGATAGATTAAGAAGCACTTTCCAACGCATTCAGAACAATACAACAAAACTGCACTGTTTGAAAACAATTAAATATTACTTCTCATTTCACCATATAGAAATCTATAAGGCATTGTAAATCCTAGTGTCCTAGTGTCCTAGATGTACTTATCTGCAATTGGAAAGTGATCAATTTTTTAGCAATCCTGTAAGGTATTTGTACCCTATATGGACAGGGCTCTCAATATAGACACCCCTAATATTTTTAAAGGTAATAATTTTGATCGAGAGATGGCTCAACATTTTCGCGAAGAAAAGCAGTTGAAAAGATAATTAAGTCTGGAAAGTGTAAAAAAGCGCGTTATTCGCCATTTAGGAGGAAACATGTTGTTTCGAGATGTGCTGATCTTAATTACTTGTAATCTTAAATTCTTATTAGATATGATAAAATTACATTAAATGTTGAAACGTGGAGCATTTTAGAAAGCTAATAAAACATATTTTCGATTGCTAGTGCATATTTTGCTTAAAAATATTTTCCTTTTTCATTTGTTACAAGATTTAGTAAAACTACGCCCAGTTCCCAATATGAACAGCTTATGACCCCATCGACTACAACTGTAATAAAGAAGAAAATTCAACGTTGCCAAGCAATAAATTTAAAAGGCATCAAGTGGTAAAATATTTGTTCAACAAGATGCCATTTGAACAATCTCCCAAAAACCTTCCTCCAAAAAACCCTTGCAGAAAAATAAAAAGAAGCCCCCCCCCCCCAGTAGGATATCTGTTGGCGAAATCGTAGGTACCAATGGTATGACTTCCTCAACAAAGGAGAGCTGGTACTGCTGTTTTTGTAGTATTGATGCTTTTTCAAACATGCGGCCATGCATCACATGTGGCATATATGTTCATGAGGATTATGTGGGACTTACTGCCCATGGTGAAAAAGTTTCTATTTGTCCATGCTGTGAGGACTGAGTAATAACAGATTTAAATTCGCAGACAGATGCAATAAAGCTAAACAAAACCAACAATATTATTTCATAATATTTACTAGTAACTGAGAGGCATGGGTATTCGAAGGGTAAAAACTGAGAATGACCCCCCTCCTTTTTAAAATGCATGTTCTGAAGATATTTACTGTCCCCCCTCCTCTTCCGAATACTTTAATATACATTTTTTAAATTCCCTTTCCTCTATAATCCCTTAGAAAAGTGGCTCTTCCATACACACTGTGTAGAAAGTGAATAAGGAAATACCTGTCCATAATAGGGACAGGTCGTTCCTTATACGGACACTTGTAAACATTTTTTCTTTTTATGATTTAAATTAAACCAGAATAATTACAAGGTCTCTAATTTTTATAATGATAGCCAATAGTTCAAGGGTAGTGGTCATACATTTTTGGAGTCCTCTGACATGTATACGGTGGTGAAAAAAATTTATTTTCCTTAGGGTGTCCATATAGGGTACAGGTACTATATATGATATAGAGATTTGTATTTATTAACAACACGCATTCCAAAATTTAGTTTATTTAAGAGATACATATATTTCAGTAGAAAGTCCTCCCTCAGGAATTTCCGATAATAAGGAGAATGGTATGCGAATACTTTTGTGCAGCTCTCTATGTAAGGTATATAATTTACATATAAAGAGTGATTAGCAAAAAAAATTAAATTTTAATGCGCATCCGAATTTAAAATGTCTTCTCCAGCAATTGTTTTGCAAATATAGTATTGTAACCGATTTCTTTTATGTGTCGCTGTAAAATAATAAAAAATCATATTAATGCTCTGTTTTAACGTGATCGTAGTGATACTCGATGATTTATATAAGCTACAAAAGGCATGAAATAGCCTAATGCCATTAAAAAACTCTCCAAGCGGTTTTTCGCTATAAACCATAACATAATCGAATTATTTTGAGGGTCCATGTAAATGAACCATTAATCTTACATATTCTATATGCAATACCAAATTTGCTTTGGTGACTAAGACATTCTTTGGTGAACCTAAATAAGCTTTATAAATTGAATGAAAATCCGAGTACAATTACGGAAATTAGAGCATGGACATGGACAGACAAATTGACTGCATATGCACTTTTAAAATTTGTTGGAAAGGGCTAAAAAGAAAATTCATGGTATGAATTCATTCACGAAATCCTTATAACTTCAGATATTAAGTATCAGATATTTATAAATAAAAGTTAATTGTTGGCAATGTGGTTTATTGGCAGTTAAAAGAGGTTCAAAGTTGTTATTTAATTTTTAATCTTTTATTTGTATCTTATACATTGGTAGGTATTAATAAGTATAGGTATTATTAAGTACATGAGATATATAATACGAGTAATTATTTTTATAATTAAATGCCATTCACATGTAAAAGTGATATAAATATCCAGTTAAAATAATATCAATTATATACTATAATGTATTACATGAGAAACATTTCGTAGAGATTTTCTTTGTTCAGAAGGACTATTGTTTTTCTCACAAGACTAGGTTGTTGTTTTTAAAAGATTTATGTAGAATGTAATGAAGTCTGTGAAAATTAAACTATTAGAAATGTGGAAAGAAAACAGTTTTAGAAATGTTATAATTCAATATTATTAGTGTTAATGGGGCACAAACTGAAAAGGTTTTCTTTAAGATACATTACAATTTTTAGAGTAAAATATTACGATATGTATAAACTTTGTTTTAGAACTTCCTTCTTTCTTAATAATAATAATAATAATAATAATGAAAACAAATAATAATAATAATAATTTGTAAATTTACATCAAAGATAGAAAATATTCTTTTTAGAGTTTTTTTTTTCTTTTTGGAAATAATATGCTTAAATTGAATTAGGGATAGCATGCAATATCTAGATTAATATGCACAGCTAGTATAAGGAATAACTTATTTTCAAATTCTATTTTAAATTCTACTTTAATTGTATTATACTGGGTTAGTATAAAAAGGCATAAGATCAAATCCATGAAAAATTCATATCGAAAATAATCTCTAAAAACAATTAAAATGTTTCAAAATAAGACACTTGGCGCTGACATATAGAAGATTTTTGTGCGCGTTTTAACCTAGTGTCTCATGCCGGTGAAGTTTCAGAATTGTGTTGACATAGTAAAACAGGTAAAAGACCGTCCTAATCAGATCCTGACTGCATGAGGCTGGCATGAGCAATACTGTTCCGACCTAAGTAGTCGTAGACAATGAAGCAGGCTTCGCTTGATGCATTACCATGATTCGGCCTTTCGGCTACAATGCCGGGCCAAAATCAGTGGTGTAGTTGGAAACAAATATTTGTGAGAACTCACCTTTCATAGAATAGATGTTAATTACGGGATTTTTACTAAACCAAAATCCCGTTTAAAATATTTAGCCAAATGCCAATTTTATTTTTTCAATTTATAGTTATAATTATTATATTCTAGTTCTTATGGTATTGTATTTATATAGCC
Source organism: Maratus speculifer (assembly GCA_964019185.1). NCBI lineage: Eukaryota > Metazoa > Arthropoda > Arachnida > Araneae > Salticidae > Maratus > Maratus speculifer. Next base: position 448,352,864 of record OZ025291.1, read on the forward strand.
TCATCTAAAAGAATTATTTAATCAATCACCTAGTAACATTTTTCATTATAAATCAAAATAAATTGAAATAAGAGAAATAAATCCATATATTTATTATTGGCACGTCTATATCCTAGATGTTTCCATCAATAATGAGAGGTGTTTTCGGTGCTCTCTGATTTACGACAAGCTGTCTCGATTGCTAATTTTCTTTCTGATCACAACCAAAATTTCACATATTTTTCAAGACAAAAACAATTATAGGGAGGTCTTACACGGCTTATGCATTCAAGTAAAACGTATTTTCTTAAAATTAGCATAAATCATCATTTTGCTTGAGAAAAAAGTGTTCGAAAGCATTGTTTTCAGTAACAATCTAAATATTCCTGGGAAAGGCGTTCCCACTCGTTGCCACCCAATTACAGCACTGGCCAAAATCAAATGAGCTTTACTTTCAATAAGTTAAGTACTTTCACGTTGAAAGCACCCTTGATGGTTATCTCATGTGCAAATTGTCAATTCAAATGGCGGACCAAACTCTTGGCGTTGATGAAGAGAATGGGTTTCAGTTTGCTCTTTCAATATAAGCTTTTGTTAGAATTTCACTTCCAGACCGCTTCTAGATAGTGGGTAATGATTCCATACATTATTTTTTGAGTCCCACGCAGAATCTTAAGGCGTATTACTATTCGTTAAAACTTTGCTTTTTTATGCTTTAACGAAATATAGAGACAGCGATATATTAAAAATAGGGTATAAACTGCATAGAAGATATATGCGACTGTTGCTCGGTAAGTTCTGAAACGTACTTCTGCCATCATCGAATAATTAATTTATATACAAACACTGCATGGATACAGTTATAAAAACACATACATTCGAAAATTTAATTCTTTTATGAATTATATATATTTCAGGAAATTCCCTTTCAGCAGTTAATAATAAGGGGAATGATATGCGAATACTTTTGTTAAGCTCTGTAGATGACGCAAAAAGTTTATATATAAAGAATAAAATGCAAGAAAAACCTAATTAAATTTAAAAACGTAAACTGAATTTTGAAACGTACTCTCCAGTCTGTACAAACAAAAGTACAAACGTACTCTGATTAACCAAAGAGTGTACTGTAACAGATTTCTTTTGTGTATCTTTGTAAATTAATAAAAAATACTATAAATGCTCTGTTTTAACGTGATCGTTGTGAAATTCAATCATTTATATCAGTTTCAATACATTTGAAATAGCGTATTGTCATTTAAATACTCTCCAAACTATTTTTCCCCATATATCATAGTTTAACAGAATTCATTTGGGTGTTCCTGTAAATGAATCATTAATCGCTCATTCTTCATATGCAATACCAAACATGCTTTTGTGACCGTAATTAAGTTCTATTTATTGCATAAAAATTCGAGTATATTTATGGGAGATCTATCATGGAAAATCCGAATATATTTAGAGTATGTAGAGGCGGACAGAAAAAACGAAATCATAAGCACTTTTCCACTTTATTTGAAAGCCCTAAAATGTAATAAAATATTTGTGAAACGAATTGTGTGTTATAATATGCCAAAATAAAACAAAAATTAATTTAGTAGCTTCAAAATCATTAAAATTAAATAGTCAATCTCCTTTTAAAAAGTACTTCCAGCAATGCCGGGAGGAAGAGATAGCTTTCATATACTTATTTATTTATTCATTTATTTTAAATTAAGTTATATTATTCAAACATACGAAGCTCAAATTAGTGGAACACGAATATATAAGATTGAATACTATTTTTTGTCAATACTGAATATTAATAGGAATTTTTAGAAATTGGTCGTATTTTATTCACCCTGGTTTTATTTTCAACGATTTTTAGGGTCACCAAATTCCACGATATCATGATCATGATGTGTACGTCATTTTAAAGCAACATGATGGATAAAACAAACTAATGAGCTTGATCGAAATCTTAATTCATGTGAACATGCACACTCATATCGAAATCGATTAATATATACGAGTGCTGTCGCGGGCAAATTGATTTTTAGGTAGCTTTCATTACAAAAAGTAAAAAGCTACCTATTGCAGCCGTCCGGAGGAAAGCACTTCCGGAAAATTTTGGTATATTTTCACCGATCATGACCCCCAGACCCCAAAACCACCCTCCGTTCAAATGTTGACATATATATATACATATATATATATATATATATATATATCTGATTTTTGTCATGCGATAACTAACGTATTTATGAACCGATTTGAATGAAACTTGGTATGTACATAGTACATACAAATATCTCGACCGAGTTCGTTGGCCAGCATCATCCGCCATTTTGTTTCAAAATGGCGGCCATTTTAAATTTAAAAAAAATTTAAAATTTAAAATTAAACGTGAAAAAATTAAAAGTTGAAAAATATTTTTCTTTTACGTGTTAGAACTTAAAACAAAGATTCCAGAACACTTTTTGTTTTGTCTATATCTTAAAAAATGATTGAGTTATAGCACTTTGATATTTGCTTATGGCTGACAGTTTGAAACGGTCAGATCTGAACGATCCATCATGTTGCTTTAAAATGGCATACACTTTATGATATCGTGAAATTTAGTGACTCTCTAAATCGCTTAAAATAAAACCAGGTTGAATAAAAGATGACTAATTTCTAAAAATTCCTATTAATATTCAGTCTTGACAAAAACTAGTATTCAATCTTATAAAATCATTAATTTTATAAGATTTTTTCCACTAATTTGAGCTCGGTATTTTTGAACAATGTAACTTACTTTAAAATAAATAAATAAATGTATAACTATATGAAAGCTACCTCTTCCTCCCGGCATTGCCGGAAGGACTTTTTTAAAAATGTCACTCACATTAGGAATTCAAACAGCTATATCTCAGGCGTTTTTTAAGATAAAAACGAAGCAAAAAATACTCCAAAATTCATAATTAAGATAAATACTTTAGAAAGAACCTTTTTTCAATTTCTAATTTTTTGTTTATACATCATATATACATTTAAACGATTTTTGACAAACTTAAATGGCCTCCATTTTGAAACAAGATGGCGGATGAAGTTGGCCAGTGAACTCGGTCAAGACATTGGTATGCACTATGTACACACGGAGTTATATCTAAATCAGTTTATAAAAATATGCGTATAATCGCGTGACAAATTTCAGACCGTTTCAAAATGTCAATCACACTGGAAATTGAAAGTGCTATAACTTAGCCATTTTTCAAGATATAGATGAAACAACAAATGCTCTGGAATCTTTGTATCAAGGTCAAACACGCAAAAGAAAAATCTTTTCCAATTTCTTCCTTTTTTGCACCTAATTTAAAAATTTAATTTTTTTTAAATAATTAATATTTCGCCATTTTGAAAAAAAAGATGGCGGATGGAACTGGCCAACGAATTCGGTCCAGACATTGGTATGTACTATGTAAGAACAAAGTTTCATCCAAATCGGTTTATAAATACGCTTGTTATCACGTGACGAAAATCAAATGATTTCAAAATGGGAGCAACACTAGAAATTAAAAGTGCTATAACTCAGCCATTTTATATAGACGAAACAAAAAATGCTCTGAAATCTTTGTATCAAGGTCAAATGCATAAAAGAAAAATCTTTTTCAATTTCTCACTTTTTTGTATCTAATTTAAAATTTACAAATTAAAAAAAATTAAATGGCCGCCATTTTGAAACAAGATGGCGGATGGAACTGGCTAACGAACTCGGCCAAGGCTTCATTACCTACTATGTACACACCAAGTTACATTCAAATCAATTCATAAATACGCGTGTTATCAAGTGACAAAAATTAGATCGTTTCAAAATGTCAGCCATAAGAAAAATTCAAAGCACTATAACTCAATCATTTTTTTGGATATAGACAAAATAAAAGGTGTTCTGGAATCGTTGTTTTATGTTCTAACACATAAAAGATGATGCTGGCTAACGAACTCGTTCGAGACATTTGTATGTACTATGTACATACCAAGTTTCATTCAAATCAGTTCATAAATATGTTAGTTAAAGCATAACAAATATCATATATATATATATATACACACACTATATTGCCATTGATTATGGGACACTTGCTGTGACAGCGTTTCTGTCACATATTATCTTGTCTTCTCCCCTTTTTAGAAAATGAACAAGTAAAATCAAAACTTCAAAATTTTAACTGGAAATTACCTCCCCCCCCCCTTAAATAAATACTTAAAGTTAATATTCTTGCATTTAAGGTTTTAATGCTGTACTTTGTTATTTTTCCTTTTATAACTTTGCATGTGAAATTAATTCTTTTACAAACCCTCTTTCATATGATAAAAAAACACCATTTCATTCCCACTCTTTGTTTTGGATTTTTATCACTGTGAAAAAGATCTGTTAATTCTTTTCTCATCACAATAAAAGTTAACCGAATGTCAGTCTTCCTTAGATCTGCACATTTCTGCATTTTTCCCATGTTAAATAGATCCAGCTGTGGTTTATAATAAGTTTATCCGTTAACATTCTCATGCACTCAGCTAATCTTTAAAATCTCCCAGATGTCATGAATCATTTGGCATGTAATTCTTTCAGTATCTGGAAGCACACGTGCGTATGCAATCGACATTCCTTAAAAACCACAGGACTTTGATATTACACCAACCCTAGCATTCTCGGTTACTAAGCATTTTTAACGGATTCGCATAACCTTGACGCTGTACATCTTCCCTGCTGCAGTCGCACTCCTACTCGGACCTTCAGCCATGTAACACCACGTTAAAGGGGCGCTGTGCCCCTCTCCGGCTAATGCCGTGCCTGTGAGCAGACGATGTGATTTCCCGTATTGCTAGCGACTTAGCATTGTAAACATTCCATCGTTCATCTTCTAAATAAACATCTTATTCTGTCTGCAATTATGTTGGAGTTTATTTCTCTGCGCTCTCGATCTCTTCCTGGGTAGTTTTTACGATCACCTTTACATGTATTATTGGTGCCAGTGCCCATTGCTCCAACATAAAAAAAAACGAAAGAGCGCAAAGTGGAATACATGACTGTATTGGACTATTTCCTCTGAAATTACATCGTTACCCAGCCTTCAGATGATTCTACAGTGACATCCCCCATGCATTTGTGTTTGGAAAGACTCTAAAATTCGACTGTGCTTCCCCGGTGATGATTTCGTCGCTGCGAAAAACCTTTTTCCGTCTCCGAAGTGTTCAGCGCGGAGCTATGTTTCATCGGTCGTTCACCCCCCGGTTGCCTGTAAAGCTTCCATCGGTAAATTTCTGCTTCTAAAAAAAAGAAATCGTCGGCTCTCCTCCCCGCTGTTCTGACGTTTACGGTCCTTCCGACATTGTGCACCTTCGGTTTGTGAAATCATGCTTCATGCAAAAAGTTTTGACCAGCCTTTCTAAAATTCTTCAATGTGTTTGTAATAACCAGTGGCTTAAGTGATCATTTCTGTGCAGTGGTGACATCTTCATGATTTTGGTTTAAATAGACAGCTCTTCAAGATATTAAAAAATAGATATCATAAAATTTTTATTTGTGAAATATGCTTTAAAAAAATTCGTTTGTGAAATTCATCTAAATATATTGTGGTACTAATTATCGGCAGATTTGAAAAAAAATTTGTGGCAAAAGTCAATGCAATTTTTAAAATGCAAAGAAGGTCGAAGTTTCATCATGTCAAATTAGATTGCAAAAGATTTCAGCCTTTGGTGTTGCCGTTTGCTTCTAAATTCTTCATGTGTGTGTCAATTTTTTTTGTACTATCAGTTCAGCTCTTAAAAAGTTATTTTGTGCTTCAACATATCAGTTTTGGCTGAAAGAAGATGTGCTGCAACTTTTCTCATAAAAAAAAAGATGATAAAAAAATAAAGTGTTACAAGTCAACATCATGTGCAAATAATTAAAATAATAGAGTTACAATGTTCGGCATAAAAAAAAAAAAAAATGCTAACGCATATTTTATGAAGTGAACCCTTTACAGTTTTAAATATTTTAAAATTGCACATTATTTTGGTTTCAGTTTCATATTATAGTAACTATAAATTTACTTTTTAGTTATTATTCGTGAGCCATTCTAAAAGTATTATTATTGCAAAGTTTATTTTAAATATTTTTGTGTGTCAGCATGAACAGAGAAGATTTTTTTATAAATCTAAAATAATTAAAAGTTAAAAATTTTAGTTATAATTGCATAAATTTTGCAATCTTCTCTTTTCACGCTTTATTTAGTAATTTTTGTGTTAGTGATATGCATGTAGATTTTCCAATTATGATTCTGAAGTTAGTTATTTTTTTTTTAGTTTTTTTTGTTTGTGTTTTTAGGTAATATTCCTATTCTACTCTTGGTGCATATATTCTGAGCTAGTCGCTCGACTTTGCACGTTACCTTTTATTTTCATGTACTGATAGTTTATTTTTTTTTAAAAAGGGGCAACCCTTCTACTAACATTTTTTTGGCTTTTGCACAGTTACTTAAATTTTGCTTGAAATAACAAAATGGGAGATTTCAAAAAATGAATAAATTAGAGAAAATGCAATTTTAATACATTTAGTTTCTGGGTTAAACTTGGTGTTAATTTAAATGGGTCAGAATTATAAACTTGATGTCCATGTTGAAATCGTTCTGAGTTTTGGGGTACTTTTAATATGTATGGAGATTTTTTTTTCTTCTTTCCATTATCCCCTATCCTTTTATAGTTCTGCATACTTTAAATTTTTTTTTGCTTAAAATTTTCGAGATTTATTTTTCAGTGATCCACTTTCTTAACAGGCAAGTGTGTGTATAGTAAGACAAAATTAATTCACTTACACTTGATTTTTTTTACTTGTTAAAAAAATGGGAACTTCTCGCTTTCACATTTTACACATCTTAGATAATAAAAGTTAGACAACCCCCCCCCCCCCCGTTGGCAAGTGAAAGCCCATTTTGTTTTTCTTAAACTAGTTATGTACATAAATGTAGATGTTACATAAAGTAAAATTATAGGTTTCTCATGTGCTATTATTTTGAAACAATCATTTCTAACTGGACTTTTCTGGGCAAAATTCATTTTTTTTCCCTTTTCTAATTACACCCTTAAATTTTTGCTTTTGATTTTTGTTTTGATTTTTTTAACTTAAGTTTTTTTTTGTTTTCAAAGTTTTTATCCTGTTATACTAGTTTTTGTTTAAAAAAAAATTCTAGCAGCTGTGTAATATGGCGACTAAAGATAAAAAAACCCCACTTGAAATAAATGAACCTAGCTATACTTCTCCTTGGCTAGATTTCTTTCAAGACACCCTAAATAAATACACAAAAAGTATGTGTAAAGAGGCAGCTGCATTTCAAAATAAAATTTTAGCTAACAACTCCCCTTTTTTAGAAGATTTTGCAGATATTACTATGCAAATGAAGTGGAATCTTAACACGCTTAATGAATCATTCAATGTCTTGAAAGTGGAATTCTCTAACTTAAAACGTGACAATGATAACTTACAAATTGTTAATAAAAAACTCATTGAAAGGTTACATAAGTTAACTAGTAAACAAACCTCTACAATTTCAATCGAGACTAGGCAGGGTGAGAAATTAAATAGCAGTAGTGGTAGTCTGTCCACAATAACAAGAGACAAAGCGACACAAACAGGTAATCATAAAAGCTACAAAGATAATTTGCAAAAGGACACAAAACATGAACTAGAGACACTTACAAAATTCAGCGATTCTAATCAAAATTCTTTTTCAGCGTCTGAATGTAAAAAAATAAAATCTGTTCGAATTATTATTTTCAATTTGCCAGAAGAATGTGGTATACCAGATATTTTATTGGGAGTGGGTGAGCTTTTGCACAATAATGAACCTGATATTCAATTTTCTAAGAAATATAAATTACAACATGTCGATTCATACAATTGGGTTTTTGAAGCATCTTCGCAGACAGCTAGAAAATTAATAATGCAACAAAAAATAAACATTAAAAGTAATGAATACTCTGTAGATGTATACATTAATGTCAAGCGATGCTTTTCGTGCCAAATGTACAAACATGTTGCTAGGCTTTGTCCTAATAATATCTCTTGTCCTGTATGTGCTCTCCCACATAGTGACACTCAATGTACAAATTCACCAAAATGCATAAACTGTATCAGAAATAATCAAGATAACAATACCAATTTTAACATTTTTCATCCAGCATTTGCACAATCTTGCCCCTCTCTTAAAAGATTTATTAAACAGGAAAGAAAAAATATACAACTGCATCTATTTCAATGATTAAGTTTGCGCCAAAAAAAAAAAAAAAAAAAAAAAAAAATAACTTACATAATTTACAGCCTTTAGTTATTTTGCCAATAAGTCACATTAGTGTGAAGAAGTTTACTTTTACCTCAACAGTCTATTTGTTATTTTTGTAGTTATACATTATTAGTTTTTTAGATACGAGTCAATTCACATTTTTTTACACCATTCATTTTAAGTTAAAATAAAAAAATAAATAAATAAATAAACAAAAAATTAAAAATTGCTCTACACATGAGTGTACGGTTGGTGAGGATTCCTTTTTCATTTGACTGTTTAGCCGGCAAGCAGTTATCTGAGTAAGGTTTGGATGTATGGTTGAAACTTTCTGATGCAGGTCATTAGATTGTGTTCACACAGTTGGTATTTTTGTTGTAGGCGTACACGTTAACATCACATTCTTTTTTCTTTTATTTTACTCTGCAGACAAAACCTGTTTTTCTTTTACATAATCTTACACTCATTTATGTTGGTTTGTTTGCTGTTAGGAACATGCATTTTTTCTCTTTTGAAGTTTAAATTGTTATAAATACACATTATTTACATCAGTTATTTTAAGGACTTGTTTTTTTGTTATGGCATAGAATGTATTAGTTCCTGGTACACATGAGAATTTTGTTCATAGAAAAAAAACACAGGAGTTCATCGCACATTCTTAGTTCATTGATGTTACACTAGTTCATAGCTTTACTTTCCATTCGTGTTGTACATGGGGAACTAGTTACATTTATTTTTGCTAAAACAAAAAAAAAACCACTTTCTTCCTGATCATTTTAGTTCACCGAATAAACATCTTAGTTCATTGCATATTTACACGTTTACTTATAGAAATTTTACACATTAGTTCATCGATTTTTCACATCCGTTCATAGAATATTTACATGTTTGCTTACAGAATTTTACACGTTAGTTGATCGATGTTTTTACACATTAGTTCATAGTGATGTTATACATGTTATCAGTCATTGTTTTACATTGTAGTTCATAGAGATGTACACTTTAGTTCGTTGAAGTTTTAATTAGTGTTCATAGATTGTTTACACATTAGTTCATTGAAAATACACATCTTTGTTCATAGAATATGTAACACATTAGTTCATAGAAAGTAAACCACATTTTACATGTTTCTTATAGCATAGTTTTAAAAAAAATCACACTTTTTTTTGTTAAACACGTGTCATTGGATTTAATTCACACATTCTGGGACTTTGGCACCTGCGTTTTTGTCTTCGCTCATCAAGTTATACAGTTATACACAGTGTTATCCTTACAAACCTAGAGCCATTTATTCCTATCAAAATTATGCATTGAATCTTTGATTTGCATTCTTTTCTTCGAATCAGGCTGATAAAAATTCATTTCTGTTTTAATTTCATTCCAGTAATACTCTTTTCATACACATAAGTTCTCAGCACGAAGATTTTTACACGTAGTTTTGTTCATCTAATTTAAATTCTACATCTCATTGTTGGTAATGGCATGATTCTTCATGTCATTTTCACTTTATCAAAAAAAAAAAAAAAAACAGATAATTAATTTAAGTAACAACTTCTTCACATAACTTCTTTTCGTTTCACATTAAGGTTGTATTTTTTTTCAAAATTATTTCATTTTCTTCAGTTACATTTTACACTTCTGTTTGTTGTTGAGTAAGTTGTTTTTCTCAACTCATTTCATACACAGGTCTTTCACCTGAATTAAAACCAAATGCACTTTGTCAGAGGCAGTTTTGTTTGTAAACACACCCCAGTTACACATATAAAAGATTAGTCATTTCCTTTGAATAGATAATGAGTTAGATTTTTTTTTACTTCAAACTGGTCAGTATAATGCTGATAGGTACAGTTAGTAACAACATAATTACTTTTACTTTCTGATTTAGCTGCAGTTGTAGTTTAAAAATAATGAGAAGTTTTCCTGTGTCACTCTGAATTGCCTTTTTTGTTTTTTTTTTTTCAATTATCCCCTTTCCTGAAGCTGGTTTCCGTTCAAAATTAGTGCCCTTAGGTCTCCAACTTCATTATGTTATCGAAAACTCTTGAATTGTTTTTCGATTCAATTTACAAATACAGTTTTTTTCGATTACTCGACGTGTGCTCCTTGGAAGATCATTATGATCTTGGGGGAGCAGGGACTCATATACCTTCGTGCTATATGAGTCTCACAATTCCCTCCTCCTCTAGGGCTGAAGTCTTAAACTGACGCCATAATACTTGTTTTATCAAATTAAAAAAAAAAACAAGATTTAGGGCCCCACCTGTCTATGGGCTTGCTTTGCATCCCTTTTTTTTGAGGTCCTGTGCTGTGTGCACAAATTTTTTTTTTACTTTTCGTTTATCAATGTTTATTTTATATATCCAGTACTTATGTCATATATATATTTTAGTGTATCTTTTATTTGTGTGCTAAATATAATTCAATTTTTGCTTGCATTCACTGTGAAGTATTAAAAAGCTATTATTATATTTAAACTTCACATTTTTTTTAGTCATGACAAAAGCTGGTACCAGCACTTTCAGAATAAAATATTTTTTAAGTCATCCGGATGCACATATATAAAAAAAAAATTATTTTAATTATTTGTCTTGGGACTGAAAGGACTAATGATCACCAAGACACGATGATCTTGAAAAGCGCTTAAAGTCATGACGTTTATAAAATGAGTAAAAAAAAAGAAGTTTGCATAATCCAAACAATTTTCAAAAAGCAAGCAATATACTATATATACAGTTTTATGTTTAAATGTATTTTTCCTTTCAATTTTATGTACTTACTGTTATGATTATGTATTTGGAGTAGAGAAGATGTGCAGCGCTTGTTGCTATAAAAAAAAAAAAAAAAACTTTATTGCAAACATTGCAGTTTTTTTTTTCCCCGATGCTGGGAGTGAGATATGTGACAGCGTTTCTGTCACATATTATCTTGTCTTCTCCCCTTTTTAGAAAATGAACAAGTAAAATCAAAACTTCAAAATTTTAACTGGAAATTACCTCCCCCCCCCCTTAAATAAATACTTAAAGTTAATATTCTTGCATTTAAGGTTTTAATGCTGTACTTTGTTATTTTTCCTTTTATAACTTTGCATGTGAAATTAATTCTTTTACAAACCCTCTTTCATATGATAAAAAAACACCATTTCATTCCCACTCTTTGTTTTGGATTTTTATCACTGTGAAAAAGATCTGTTAATTCTTTTCTCATCACAATAAAAGTTAACCGAATGTCAGTCTTCCTTAGATCTGCACATTTCTGCATTTTTCCCATGTTAAATAGATCCAGCTGTGGTTTATAATAAGTTTATCCGTTAACATTCTCATGCACTCAGCTAATCTTTAAAATCTCCCAGATGTCATGAATCATTTGGCATGTAATTCTTTCAGTATCTGGAAGCACACGTGCGTATGCAATCGACACTCCTTAAAAACCACAGGACTTTGATATTACACCAACCCTAGCATTCTCGGTTACTAAGCATTTTTAACGGATTCGCATAACCTTGACGCTGTACATCTTCCCTGCTGCAGTCGCACTCCTACTCGGACCTTCAGCCATGTAACACCACGTTAAAGGGGCGCTGTGCCCCTCTCCGGCTAATGCCGTGCCTGTGAGCAGACGATGTGATTTCCCGTATTGCTAGCGACTTAGCATTGTAAACATTCCATCGTTCATCTTCTAAATAAACATCTTATTCTGTCTGCAATTATGTTGCAGTTTATTTCTCTGCGCTCTCGATCTCTTCCTGGGTAGTTTTTACGATCACCTTTACACTTGCGATTTTAGACATTTTACTAAATATCTAGAAAAATACATGAGGAATCATCTCGAAACTCTTAGTGTATAAATATAATAGTATAAGTCATACATCTCCGTGATGATTTTTTCCCGAAACTCCAAAGGGGGCCGTCAACAAATTAAAAAATAATGAATATCTTTTGAATAACCCTGTCAAAACTAATGTAGCAAAAGAGCTCAAACTCTAGATTGTAATTGAATGCCTTATTGTAATAAGCCTTGTTAATTTTTATGCAAATAGCATGTATACTCGCAGAGTAATTAAGGTTTTTATAAAAATGAACCCAAATTTTTCCAAGTTTTTTCCTTATAATTTTCAGAGTTCTTAATATAAAATATTATTTTTTTCAGAAAATATGACAAACAATATTGCACACAGTACCCTGTATTCAGAATTAAAAAATAATGAAAATTGTATAAAAAATGAGTTGGTTTACTAAATAATTTTTTACTGCGCATGCGTCAACGATATCAAAATTTCATTTGCATATTATGTTAGCTAAATGTATAGAGCAACTTTTGTGAAAGTCACAAAATCATAACTTGAAAATTCTGACAATAATCGTCAATTGAATAAGTCGAAAATCCGTTATTTTCAAAATGAAGCAAAAACAAGAGGGGTTGTATCCATATATTCATTGATTAGTGTCAATATAGACACACAATATGGGATGTACTACTGCATTTGGATAAAATCCCTCATTTTTTTGCTTCATTTTGGAAACAACGGATTTTGTCCTTTTTCTATAGACGATTACTTTCAGAATTTTTAAGCTATGATTTTGAGACTCTTACAAAAGTTGCTCTATACATTTAGCTAACATAATATGCAAATGAAATTTTGATATCTTTGACGCATGCGCAGTAAAAAATTATATAGTAAACCTACTCATTTTTCATACAATTTTTATTATTTTTTCATTCTGATTACAGGGTACTGTGTGCAATGTTGTTTGTCATATTTTCTGAAAAAAATATTATTTTATATTATGAACTCTGAAAATTATAATGGAAAAACTTGGAAAAATTTGGGACCATTTTTATAAAAACCTTAATTACTCCGCGAGTGTGCATGCTATTTGCATAAAAATGAACACAGTGTATTACAATAAGGCATTCAATCATAATCTAGAGTTTGAGCGCTTTTGCTACATTAGTTTTGACAGGGTTATTCAAAAGATATTCATTGTTTTTTAATTTGTTGACGGTCCCCTATGGCGTTTCGGTAAAAAATCTTCACGGAGATGTATGACGCATACTATTATATTTATACACTAAGAGTTTCGAGATGATTCCTCATGTATTTTTCTAGATATTTAGTAAAATGTCTGAAATCGCAAGTGTCCCATAATCAATGGCAATATAGTGTATATATATATATATATATATATATGGTTATATATATATATATATATATATAAATAATGGAAGAACGGAGGGTGGTTTTGGGGTCTGGGGATCATGATCGAGGAAAATATATCAAAATTTTCCGGAAGTACTTTCCTCCGGACTGCTGCAATAGGTAGTTTTTTACTTTTTGTAATGAAAGCTACCTAAAATTGAAATATAGTAGGGAAACATTTGAAATTATTCAAAAGAGTCCCAGAGATTCTCAAAATCCGATTTATTCTGCCTCTAAAGAAATTCGTAGCGGCATTTTTCCAAAGTCTATATTCAAATTACTTTTAAGAATGTCTACGTTTACTTCATTCAAGAAGCATTCGGAGTTTCTGAAGCGTGGAAAGAATCTAAATGCATTTTTTTCCATTTGTGGACAAGGTGAAGAATTGGTTTCTAATTTCTATAATGTTGTAACGCAGATAATTTTCAATAATAAGGTTCTTACATTTAGTACTATATTGAAAGGGTCTGAAAATTCTTTAATTTGAAAAAAAAAATAACCATGTTTCAAATTTAATATTTTAAAATGTGTATGATTTTAAAACACAATTTGTATTGGAACAAAAGTTAGAAAATTAGTTAGTTCTTTCATATCATATATTTTTAAAATATGCAAGATATAGAATGAAGAATTATAAGGCGCTTTAAAATATCAGGCATTTGTTGTGCAGATTGCTATAATAGCTTTTGCGCGCAGAAATACAAAATTATTTTTCGAACTAAAATTATTTTTGTTACCTAATTATACTTCTGAATGTAATAATTTCCCGAACCTAATTTTTTTTATTATTATATACATTTATATAATTCAGTAAATGCATTATTATCCCAAATTTAGTAAAACAATATTATTTTTAGCTTGTTTTATTATTTTCCTGAGTTTGCAATCGAATTCAGAAAACCCTGCGTAATTGTTTTACCCAAAGAAAATACAAAAATATAATCAAGTACTTGTGAAATGAATTGATTTCGTAATACGTCAAAAAAAGGGCAAATTTTAATTTCTTAGCTCCAAAATCTTTAAAAATAGATAATCAAGCTTCTTTTGAAAATTCAAATTTAGCACTGAAATATTTGAAATTATTCAAAAGACTTTTACTTCATTGAATGAAGCATTCAGATTTTCTGAAGCGTGGAAAGATTCGAAATGCATTTTTTTTTTTTCATCTGAGGAGAAAGACAAGAATTGGTTTCAATTTTCTATAATGTTCTAACGCAGATAATTAAAAAAAAGTTCTGAAATTTATAATTATATTGAAAGAATGTCAAGACTCTAATTAAAAAAAAAGCGAAAAAATACCATTTTCGAAGTTTAATATTTTAAAATGTGCATCATTTTAAAGCACAATTTTTATTGGAAGACAAGTTATAAGTATATTCGTTAATTTTATATATTTAAAAAATTTCAAGATGCAGAATTAATAGTTAATCCGTTTAAAATATCAGGCATTTGTTAGGCCAAAAATTGATATAATATCTTACGCGCAGGATTACGAAAATAATTTTGGAACTAAAATGATTTTTGTTCCTGTTTAGTTATACACCAATTGGTAATAAATTTAATATTATGATATACTTTTATATAACTTAGTAAATGCATTTTTACTCCCAAATTTTATAAAACACTATTATATTTTAGCATGTTTATTACCATTCTTTTGAGTTTTCCACGAAATTTAAAAAAAAAACCTGCGAAATTTTTTTCACTCAATCAAAATACAAAAAAGTAATTGTATTTCCGCATTTTAAAGTATTTGTGAGATGAATAGACGTCGTATTATGTCAAATTATTACAAAAGTAATTTTCCTAGTTTAAAAATCATATAAAATTAATAATATTGCTTCTTTACAAAATTCAAATTTAGCACTGAAATATTCGAAATTCTTCGAAAGAGTCCCAGGGATTCTCAAAATCAGATTTTTTTTCTGCCTCCAAAGAAAAATGTAAAGGCATTTTTCCGAAGTCGATATTCAAATTCTATTGAAGAATGTCTACGTTTACTTTATTCAATGAAGCATTCAGATTTTGTGAAGCGTGGAAAAAATCTAAAGCATTTTTTTTTTTTCATTTGTGATTAAAGACAAGAATTGCTTTCTACTTTCTGTAATGTTGTAATGCAGAAAATGTTTAAAAATAAGGTTCTGAAATTTAGTATTATAGTGAAAGTATCTCAAAACTCTTTAATTAAAAAAAAATGACCATGTTTGAAATTTAATATTTTAAAAAGTGTTTGATTTTAAAACAGAATTTTTATTGAGAATAAAAGTTAGAAAGTTAGTTAGTTCTTTCATTTCATATATTTAAAAAAGTTGCAAGATGCAGAATTAAGAATTGTAATGCGTATCAGGCATTTGTTGGGCAGAAAATTGCTACACTGTAAAAAAATCCCTGTCGGCATGGCCTATAGGTGGAGGTAGATTTCGAAGAGTTTTCATTTCAAGAACAAAAAATAAAAAATGATTAGAGACAAACCCAGTTTAACTACTTTATTTGGCTGCTTTTGAAAAAGTTTTAATTTCATTTTTCTCTCAGAACTAGTTTTATCAAAATCATCTGAAACGAAACTCTGCTCAAATATCCATTTTGGCAACATATTCTGACTTTATAATAAAATCGACCTATATGTTCATTATATAGATAGGGGGAACTGGGGGACATTGGTACAGATTTTTTCAAAAAAATTTTTGGTGTCTAGAAAGCAGAAATTTCAAGTTATTTTTCTATGTGATGTCAGCAAAACCTGTGTAGTGTGTTATAAAAATGTACAATCGTTGTTTGATATATTATTTTTGCATGTAATTTCAAAAAATGTGCCCCATCCAGATTGATACACTTTGACACGTCTGGGAAAAATGAAGACAAAATAACACCAATGCATATTTTTCATAGAAAAATAGTTAGCAAACCATTTTATCTATATTTATAGACATTAAAATCGTAAACAATTTATTTGTAAGCGATATTAAAGCAATCAAAATGAAATGTATAATGACCTGATGTTCTGGCTGTTCCTTGTCTGTTTGTTGGCTGCGGTAACTTTGTCACTTTAACCCCAACATTATCTTCTTTCTTAGGAAAGGTGAAAGAATTACCAGGTTTTCTGTTTATAAATCGGTTTACAAACAGAAAATAAAGGATTATTATATTAAAAATTATATTTATAATATAATTATCCTGTACTGTTCTGCAGCTTGTTTCTCCTACTTAACATTTCTCATGTCGATAATACTTTTTTCTCTGGAGAATCGATATAAATTTGAGATTTGCCAGGCTGCCGTCCATTTCTTTTGTTAATTCTACTAGCACTAGATATTGTGTCAGTTTGTACGTCTTCTGTTAGCAAAAATACTATAAAATGTTTTAATATAAAGAAACTAGTAAATCTGCAGATCAGGAATCTCAACGTCAGCTTTTCACATCTTTTTTTTGAAATACACTTTGGGTAATATTCAACTCCCTGGAAAATGTAATTTAAAATTTTCAAATTGCGTAATTATTTATAAGAATAAAATAGGAATTAGAAGTTTTCAGCCATCAAAAGCGGTAAATTAAAAATTTAGTTATGTTAGGATATTCTGAAATTTTCATGATCTATTATTTTTGTTTTCTTTATTATAACATAGTAGATTTCTTCAGGGGGGGGGGGCGAAGACCCCCTGAAGAAATCTAGAAGAGAACACAATTGAGAAATGAACACAATTTGTTATACTTCCTCAATTTTTCAATGACGAAAACTTCGGGAAATTCTGTTCTAAATACCCTTTTTGGCAGCCTTTTTAAAAATATATTCTGCCTTTATCAAAAAACTGCTCAATACGTCACATTATATAGTTCTTGAATAAGAGGATCTGCCATTTAGATGCGTTTAAAATCAAAAATGAATTTAAAAATGAATCAGAATATAAGCAGTTTGTATTTACGGTTTTTTCTCCAACTCCTATTTTTGTTTAATTTATTTTTGCTATAAAAATTGATCCTATGAAAAACTTGTTAGTATAAAAGTTGTAGATATTATTGAGAAGATGTAAAATAAATTTAATATGATTTGATTGATTAAGAATTGAGTAAGTCATGGATTTTTTTCATTTTTCACCAACCTTTTTCTTTTCGTTTTTAATTTTGTTTCGTCGGTAAAAGTTGTTCCTATCAAAAACTTGTAAATAAAAAAGTTTTAGATAATTTTGAGATCATTTATACAAAATTTAGTTGGATTTGATATCTAATAAATTGACGAAGTTATGATTTTTGTTCTCCCAAAAACCTTGTTTTTTTCGCCCATTGAGCCCATTTTTAACTTAATCAAAAATCTGTCACACATACACTTTTAGCCCATTTCTTAGAAGTAATGTAAACTTTAAGCTGATTTGATATCTATTTTAATAAAGAAGTTATCGCGTTTTTTCGGTTTTCACAAAACCCCTTTCTATTTCCACCCCCTTGGTCCGATTTTACTCTTTAACGAACTCGACCGAGATTTTATGCCCCTTGATTTTATGTATGGAAGTTATCGTGTCTAGAAGAAATTGATATACCCCGATAGATAGATAGATAACAAATTTTACTGATGGTAGTTTTGGGGTCTAGAGGTCATGATCTGCGTAGATCTGCAAAAAATTTTCAGAAATTCCAACATGGGAGAAAATGCAACAGGTAGTATTTCATACGAAATCTACCTAAAAAGTTGCAGCAGAAATTCCAGACAATGTCCGTAAAAAAAATGGTGTTTATTCATATATCAACGGATTTTGTCATTACATTAACGGTTTTCGGCCGTAAAACACAAAAAATTACGGGAGTTGGCCGTTAATGTAAAAAAATGACATATTTTGTAAAGTTAATGGATAATTCACGTTAAAGTACTGTAAATTTACAATATTTTTTTAGTGTGTAATAGTTTAAGTGCTGGATTACAAAACTAATTTTGGAACTAAAATGATTTTTTTTAACCTAATTATTCTTCTGATTGTAATAATTACCGAAACATACATATTTTTTATGTTATTATACACTTTTAATTACTTTAGTAAATGCATTATTAACCCAAATTTTATAAAACAGTATTATTTTTAGTTTTTTTTTTTTATCATTCTTCTGTGTTTACAATCGAATTCTGAAAAACCTGTGTAATTGTTTACCTCAATCAAAATACAAAATAATAATAATAATAATAATAATAATAATAATAATAATAATAATAATAATAAAGTATTTGTGAGATGAATAAGCATCTAATGTGTCCAAATTAGACAAAAGATAATTTAAATCATTGAAAATAAATAGTCAAGCTCCTTTTAAAAATTCAAATTTGGCACTGAAATCTTCGAAATTCTTCAAAATTGTCCCAGAGATTTACGGAATCAAATTTACTCTTCCTCGTTCTTTCCTGGTTTGTAAAGAAATTCGTAAGGGCATTTTTCCAAAGACGATATTCAAATTCTGTTGAAGAATAGCTACGTTTACTTTATTTAATGAGGTATTCAGATTTCCTTAAATGTGGAAAGAATCTAAAGCATTTTTTTCCGTTTGTGGACAAAGGCAAGAATCGGTTTCTATTGTATAAAATGTTGCAACGCCGGTAATGTTTAAAAAACAGGTTCTTAAATTTTAAATTATAATACTATATTGAAGGGATTTAAAGACTCTTTCAATTGAAAATGATGGAAAAAGAAGACACTTTTCGAAATAAAATATATTAAAATGTATATTTTTTAGCTTGTTTTATCATTCTTTTGAGTTTTCCATCAAATTCAGAAAACCCTGAGTAATTGTTTCACTCCATCAAAATACTAAAAAGTATATCAAGTATTTGTGGAATGAATAGTCATTATAATTTGCAAAAATAAGACAAATTTAATTTCTTAGCTCCAAAATCATTAAAATTAAATAGTCAATCTCCTTTTGAAATTCAGCCGAAATAGTTCAAAAGAGTATCAGGAATTCCTGAGTTAGATTTATTCTTCCTCTAAAGAATATTGTAAATGTATTTTTCCTAAGTCGATATTCAAATTCTTTTGAAGAACGTTTACTTCATTGATGAAGCATTCAGATTTTCTAAAACATAAAAGAAAAAAAAAAAAAAAAAAAAAAAATGCTTTTTTTTTTTTTTTTTTTTTTTTTTCTTTTTGTGGACAAAGACAAGAATTGTTTTTTAATTTCTATAATTTTGTAACGCCGGTAATAGTTTAAAATAAGGTTCTGAAATTTAGAACTATATTGAAAGGTTCTCAAGATTCTTTTATTTGAAAAAGAAAAAACCCACTATTTTCGAAATTTAATATTTTAAAATGTGTATGATTTTAAAACACAATGTTTATTGGAATAAAAGTATTATCTTTCATTTCATATATTTAAAATGTTGCAAAATGCAGAATTAAAAGTTTTAAAGTGCTTTAAAATATCAGATATTTGTTCGGCAGAAAAACGGTGTAATAGTTTACACGCAGGATTACAAAATTATTTTAGAACTAAAATTATTCTTTTTTTGTACCTAATTAAACTTCTGATTCTAATAATTATCCAGACAAAATTATTTTTTATTTTACTATATACTTTCGTATATTTTAGTAAATTCATTGTTACTAAAAAAATTATAAAACAGTATTATTTTTAGTTTGTTTTATCATTTTTCTGAGTTTGCAATCAAATTCTGAAAACCCTGCGTAATTGTTTTCCTAAACTAATCAAGTATTTGTGAGATGAATAAACATCTAATGTGTCAAAATTAGACTAAGGATAATTTAAATCATTGAAAATAAATAGTCAAGCTCCTTTTAAAAATTCATATTTAGCACTGAAATAATCGAAATGCTTCAAAATAGTCCCAGAGATTCTCATACACAGATTATTTCAGCCTCGTCATATCCTTTGCAAACAAAATGATGTGATAAAACTTACACACTTTAACTTTACTCACAATTAATTTAAAAAAAGTTCAAATGAAACTTTTTCGAAAAATCTAAAACTCAAAAATTATAATCAAAAATGCACAAATATATTAGCATATTTATAACTGAAAATATATTATTTGTAAAATTTCAATTTTTTTTTACATTTAAATAAACAGAAATATATACATTTTTATTTTAATTCGGTATTTAAAAATATATTATTTTTTTAAAAACCTAAAAATATTTAAAATAATAATTGAAAAAAAAAATTCATGTAACTTTTATTTAATAAAAAGAATATTTTTCAAAAGTAAATATTACTTTCAATTTTACTGAAACAATATTAAAACAATAAAAAATTGATTTTCCAAGTTCGAAGCATTTATCATTAACGGTTCCTGGGTTACAAAAATTTGAATCCAAGAAATAGTGAAAAAAAAACCACCATGAAGAAAAACGCATTATCACAAGAAATCATTTCCATAACAACCATTACTTGAAAGCTAGATTTTGAAAACAAACAAAAATCGAAAAAACTAATATTCTTTTTTCTATTTAAGATAGAAATATGATTTAAACATCATTTTAAACATAAAAATAAAAAACAAATTTTATTGCGGTATTTGTTTTAGAGAATTTGAAATTCTTGTATCGCGGACTCCCTTAAATTAAAAAATAAATTAATTAATTAAAATAGAAAAATTAAGCTCTTTTCGAGATTTTATATTTTAAAATTTTTATGATTTTAAAACACAATTTTTGTTGGAAAAATAGATATAAATTATATTAATTTATTTCATGTGTTTGAAAGATTTTTTAAATTTATGTATTAGAAAGATTGTAAATGCAGATTTAACAGATATAATGCGCTCCAAACTGCCAGGCATTTGTCGTATAAAAAGTTATTAAAACAGCTTACGCGCAGAAATACAAAAAAAAAAAAAAAAAAAAAAAAAAGGAAATAAAATAATTTTTTGCGCCTAATTATACTTAAGAATATAATAATTACTCTGAACCTAATTTATACTTATCCATCATACAAAGTATATAATAAGTTTTATAATCGTTTTGAAAAAAAAATCAGATTTTTAGAAACATTTTATTAACATCATTATTATACTAATAATAACACATTGCTCAGTGGTGCACAAAACAGGAATTTTAATATACATTAGTACATATTAAAATAAAATAAAACTTTCAACGTTTCGCGCCGTCTTCTGCGGGCGTCTTCAGGAAAATATGAAATGGAAGGACTACGTTTGCATCTTGTTCGAGAGATAATATTTCTACTAAATTAAAAACTAAATGAATTAAAATTTTAAAAATGTTGCCAATTACACGTGAATAATAATTAAAATATTGCAAGGAAATAAAAAATTTTATTTTTATTTTTGGAAATTTGAAAAAAATAAGCTAAAAATTTTTAAAGAAAACTTTCCATTCGAAGAAAAGAACAACAAGTATTTTTATCAAATCGAATTTTAAACAATACACAAAATCGAAAAAATGCTTCTTTTAAATTTATTTTACTCAAAATGATTTTGTGTAATTAATCTTAATTAATCCTTTCTAAATTCTCAGACCTATTTATCAATTTAATTAAGTTTCGATTCAAGGAAGCATCATCAATTACATCATCCTAAATTATATAACATACATTTTTAATTTAAAATAATTATATCATGATCTTGATGTTTTTACAATGACGAATGATTTGTTGCCATAAATTTTAAATGAAAATATACTATTTTTTTCCATCATCTATCTTACAAACTGCGCGCATAAAAAATTACTCGTAAAGGTAATTTAAAATACCTATTTTTCCTTCTAAGAAACGAAATGAAAAGTCAATAAAAATGTTCACTAATTAACTCTCTGGAGGGTAATTAACTTTTTCAATTATAAAAATCTCTACGTTTTTCCTAACAGTGAATAAAACTTTTGTTTATTTATTATAATCGCGTATGATGTATATAAACGTTAAAAAACATTTGTGACATTTACGAGGTATTATTGTATCTCAGATTACTTAAAGATTTATTTTCGTTGGTCTAGTTTAATTTCAGTAATTTATTGTTTTAAGTTGTATCGATGTATATATAATAATTCATTTATATTTTTTTTTTTCAGCAGTACAGTAATTATTTATTTAGAAATGAATACCAATGTCAGATAACAGTGAATCCGATTCAATATAAAACATCTATTATTAAATTGCATAGATTGTCTCAATAATATAAATTAGGTAGCATAAGGATTCAAAACATTTTGATTATTACATTCATTTTATATTGATAAGACATAAGTTATTAAGTAAATGATAAGATGAAGCTTTATGGTTACAGACGTGCTGATGTCATGAATTTATGAAGAACTATTTCGACGAAAAATCTAACTCCAAGATTACCTGAATCTGCTTTTTTTTTTTAAACCTAAATCCGCATCAATCACCAAAACAAATTGGCATGATGCTTGAACAGATATCCTGAAAATCTGCTTAATTGACAGCTTGAATGAAGCGTTATTAATTCGTCCATACAAAAGTTCCTACCTGTAATTATGCCCTACCAGCCGTCTGAAGTAAGCTTTTTTTTTTTTTTTTTTTTTTTTGTATCCATAAAAACAACATCCACAAAATCTAGATCGGCGAAGTCCACAGTCCTACTGGTAAAAGTCAAAGAAACGTTAAATCGAATCAATTTCACGCACACGATGGTACATGTTATTCTAGACTTAATTCATAGCATAACAAAAGAAATAATGTATTCGATAATATAATAACTTTAATGTAAATACAATTTGTTGACCAGGACAAACAAAATACCCAATGAAAATCAATTCATCCGCACATTTAACTTTGATTTAAGTTATCACTTCCTTTTATTTGTGAAAATTTTAAATGATATTTTTTATAAACTCCGTAACCAGTTTTACGACAAATGTTTATTTCTAGAACGGATAAAGTGCTATTTTTTCCAATTTTAAAGGAATAATTCATGGCAAATGCAATATAAAAAGAAATGTATTATATGGCTTGATCATGTCAGTTGGAAAGAGAGAGAGTAGGGGAACAAAACGGGCAAATAGAGGATAGATGAAAATACACATAAAATATAGATCCGTCTTGATTTAGAAAGAAAGTTTCTGTAAGAAAATACTGGTGCTGAAGAGTTTTCTTGCCCCAAAATTCCAAGATCCGTATAAATCCTGATTTCACAATAATGAAAATTTAGAAAAATGCCAAATATTCTTTTTTCTGTTATTTATATATTTATTTATGCATTGTGTACAAAATTGTAAAATATCCTAGCACCACAGAATACATCAAAATGGCGAAAAGTTCAGAGAGAGACACATTTTAATACATGGTAGATGTGCCAGTAATGGAGCCCCTTAAGGAATTTCTTATAAACATATTTTTTATTAATAGTTACAATTATTATATTGCAGTTTTTTTCATATTATATTCATCTTTCAACAATATTTAACTAATCCCATAGTTACATTTCTCAATAGAAATAAAAATTTAATTTTAAATAATAGAAATACATCAAAACACCCAAAAGCCCAGTAATGTCCCCCCCTCCCCTATGTTCCAGTAACGGACCGCCTACGTTCCAGTAATGGGGCATCCTACAAAAAATAATAGAAAGTTAGAAATTCATTAAATTAAAGGATTTATAATGAAAAAACAAAACAAAATATAGTTTATGAATTTATTACAATAAAGGATTTATAATGAAAAACAAAACAAAATATAATTTATGAGTTTATTACAATAAAGGATTTATACTGTTGATATAAAACAAAATATTAATGATATTATGAGAAATTTATAATATTAAAGGATTTATAATGTAAAGACATAAAACAAAATATTTAAAATTAAAGGATTTATAAGGTAAAGAAAATGTTTTACTGAAATCAAATTTATATAAAATAAGACAATAAATAAAGTCCCCAATCTTTTTCATTATCCAAATGATGTTCAGTACAAATATGACATATGAATGCCAAATCTTGAATTTCTTCAACACTTTCTGATAGATTAAATGATTCAGTATGGGAATTTGGAATGCACTTAAAATGGTTAGTGTTTTTGCACTTATCGCATTCTATCCATTTCTTCGATATTTTTCTTCTTTTTTCAAAACTATGCTCTCATTTCTGGCAAGTCCAAACTTCAACTTTATCAATAATGACCTGTTTTTGTTTTACAAATCCTTTTTCTGTTCTTTTTTTTTTCATTTTCTTTTGCTTTGAAAACTTCTTTCCACTTTGCAGACAAAACGAATGCTGGATAAACAACTTTATTTCGGCATACTTTTTTTCCCGGTGATTTGGACCAGAATAAACATATTTAAAAGGGGCTTAATAATTTGCCATGCTTTTGAGGACCATATTTTCTTGAAATCTTTGATAAAGGTATTTTGACGTTTATAATACTTGATGTTAAATTTAGGTTCAGATAGATGGTTTTAGAAGTTGATGGTGCTTCCTCCTGAGATGTTTCATTTGTAGCAGTGAATGTTTCATTTTTTGAAGGTCTTGCTAAACTAAGAGATGGGACAAATGAGCTTTCTTCCATTTTACTTTCCCTCCAAATATCAAACAGGCCCTTTGCTTCTTCTTTACTAGTACATTATTCATTGTTCGATATGCTCTTAAATTGCTCTAAGGGGAATGGATCAATCTTGGCCTCAAGGACATTGAAAAAATTGTGTTGAGAAATTTGTTCAGATGTGTTTCTTGCATCACTGATATTTTTTATTTCAAAAGGATTTTCAGTTTCTCTATCATTTTGAATTTACTGAAATTCATGTTTTGAGGATTAAATGGGAAAAGTCCACAGGCCTTGAATCCATTTCTTATGCCATCTCTTGTTGCACTTTTATCAAACACTTCTTTCAAAGTGAGGCAAATGTTTTTCTTGTAATATCATTGGAG
Organism: Maratus speculifer; assembly: GCA_964019185.1. Classification (NCBI taxonomy): domain Eukaryota; kingdom Metazoa; phylum Arthropoda; class Arachnida; order Araneae; family Salticidae; genus Maratus; species Maratus speculifer. The sequence goes on from OZ025291.1 coordinate 448,378,153, forward strand.
TAATGATCAAATAGCCATTTCCTGCTTATCTCTCACCAGCTTGATTTTAAGGGCTTAAAAACACTGACGTCTGCTGTTTGGAGAATATGGGTGCTATTAGGACATAAGGATATTAAAATTATCTGTTGTTCTGTAACACAAATTGATATTTCAAGAGTAAGATGGGAACGATGACCGTCCACATACACTGGTGTCCAAAAGTTAAGCATAATTGGTAATTAAGTAAGTAATAAAAGAAATATAAATCGAAATGTGGTGAAACTCCAGGTATGTAAACAAAATAGTACGCGTCATATATTTTCACGAAGAGTTTTCCCCGAAACCAAACAGGGGACCGTCAACAAATTGAAAAAGAACGAAGATCTTTTGGATAACCCAGTCTAAACTAATGTAGCAAAAGCGTTCAAACTGCACATTATGATTAAATGGCTTATTGTAATATACTGTGTTTATTTTTATAAGGATGGCATGTATACTCGTAGAGAAATTAAGGTTTTTATAAAATCAGTCCTAAGTTTTTTTGCTTATAATTTGCAGAGTTCTTAATATAAAATAATGTTCTTTTCTGAAAATATGACAAACATCATGGTACACAATACCCTGTCATCAGAATTTAAATATAATAAAAATTGTATGACAAATGAGCAGGTTTACTAAATAACTTTTTACTGCGCATGCGTGAACGCTATTAAAATTTCATTTGCATATTATGTTAGTTAAATGTGTAGAGCAACTTTTGTGAAAGTCTCAAAAACACAGATTAAAAATTCTAAAAATTATGGTTGATAGAATGAGATCAAAATATTTTATTCCCTAATGAAGCAAAAGGATGAAGGGCTGTATCCATTTTCCATTGTTTCGTGCCAAGACAATATTGCACGTACAACTGTATTTGGATAAAACCCCTGATATTTTGCTTCCTTTTAGGAATAACGGATTTTGAGTTGATTCTATAGACGATAATTTTCAGAATTTTCAAGCTATGTTTTTGACATTTTTACAGAAGTTGCTCTATATATTTAGCTAACACAATATGAAAATGAAATTTTGATATCATTGACGCATGCGCAATGAAAAATTATTTACTAAACCTACTCGTTTTTCATACAATTTTTATTATTTTTAAATTCTGATGACAGGGTATTGTGTACAATGATGTTTGTCATATTTTCAGAAAAGAAAAATATTTTATATTAAGAACTCTGCAAATTATAAGCAAAAAACTTAGGACTGTTTTTATAAAAACCTTAATTTCTCTACGAGTATGAATGCTATCTTTATAAAAATAAACACAGTACATTACAATAAGCCACTTAATCATAATGTGCAGTTTGAACACTTTTGCTGCATTAGTTTTGACAGCGTTATCTAAAAGATCTTCGTTTTTTTCAATTTGTTGACAGCCCCCTGTTCGATTTCGGGAAAACTCTTCGCGAAAATATATGACGCGTACTATTTTGTTTACACACCTGGAGTTTCACCACATTTCGATTTATATTTCTTTCATTACTTATTTAATTACCAATTATGCTTAACTTTTGGACACCAGTGTATATAATAACAGGTCTTTCAATGGTGTTATCAGATAGGTAATTATTGAAATGATTAGAGATGTATTAAAAAAAAACTTCACTATTTATCCAGCCATTTTCAGACAATCCTATAGCGGATCGATTTGGCACAGATTCCACAACTTCCTTTGGGAGACGCTTATATAGATATATTATCATCGGTGGAATTGTTTCACCATTTGCTGAAAAACATCCCATGACAGTGATTTGTCCTTTTTCGTTATTCGGTACGATACAGTACTGTCTGGATCCTATAAGAAAGACTCTAGAACAGGTATCAGATCCGTTCTGTTGTCAAGGTAACTGGTCAGTGGACTTTATTTTGGGGAAGTCCGGTATTTTCTTTTCTCCCATTCCACAGATCATTCCGCGAATGAGAAGTCTTTTTTTGTCCTATAGATGAAGTTCCCTCCCTATAAGTTTTGGAACTTTCGAAAACAGAAAACCTTCTCAGGGATTTTCTTATCTCGGCCAGGCAATACACATCTTTAACAGATTTTGGTCCCAAAATTTTCCCTATTTTAGGGCACAATAGAAAACCAATTTCATCTGCATTGAAAATTTTCTTGGGATGCTTTAGAATATCATTAATACCTTCTTCTTCCAAATATGATTCTACATCTCTGAACCAATTTAAAACAACTTCTTTTGTAACGGCAGATCCTGATTTTGTCAAACGTTCTGCTTGCTTTTGTACCAACTTTGAAAGTCTTCTTAGAAATGATTCGAACCACTTTTCTCCAGGCATGTTATCTTTAAATGGAGTTTGTCTTGCAGACATATCAAGAGTTTTCTTTAAGAATTCAACAACATTTGTTTTCCTATAGGGAAACCTTTCCGATTCAATCCAGTTATCTATTTCTCCAAAATATTTTATTCATCAGCATCAGAATAGAAGAAGGGCCCATTGTTCTTTTTTTAAAGCCTTGTTATGAATTTTCCTTCTTAATGTAGAATGTGGAACATTAAAATTATAAGTTGCCTTTCTAATTGATACACCATTATGCACAACTTGTACAGCTTTTTCCATATTTTCTTCAGAGTATGAAAAAAATGACCTTTTGATTTTTTTTGGACTAGATGGAATAGTTTCATTGTCAGATTTTCTTTTTAGATGTTTATCTCACATTATCAAGGAGACTGTTAGAATTTACCAGCAACTGAAACGCAGAATTGTTAAAATCACTCAATTCACAAAACTGTTCAGATCAGCTTGTTTGAGAGACTATATAGCTAGGTGAGCATTATTCTCTTCTTCCTGATTGGTTAGAATGATTATCAGATTATAATTAATGCAAGGCTGTGCTTTCTGATTGGTTTGAATGGTTATCAGATTGTAAAATATGAAAAGTAGAGGTGTAAAAAAAATGATTTAATTAAAAAATATATATTAGCCACATGGAACTAATTAAAAGCGGGTATTTATAAAGAAATTTTCTTCATTAAATTCTAATAAGTAAAATTTAAATATTAAATTTGATTATTTAGCTTTTCAGTTAAATCAAAATATTTTATCACTACTGAAATTACACTTTTAATATTGGTCATTTAGGAGGTCCGTAACTGGAAAATCACGAAATAATCAATCCAGTAATGGACCCCCACCCCCCCTAAAATCTTAAAATTAAATAAAATTTTGTAAATGGCCATTGGTATAATAAATTGATTGTTTTATATTGCTAACCAAACAAAAACATTCAATTTTTACAAAAAAAAAAATAAAAAGATAAGTCAGCTATAAATAAATGAAGTAAATAAAGTCAGCTCTTAGCATGGTCATTAAGATTTTCAGTGAAAAACAGAAAAACTGTGAAACTTTATTTTCTGCTTCCTAATTGTTTTGGCGAAAAGTGTAAAAAATTAATCCAGCTTGTAAAGCATGCAAGGTGGCGTTCAGAAAAAAATAATAAAAGCTTAACTATTATTTATTAATTTTTCATAAACCAAAATTGCGAGGTGGCCCATTACTGGAAGGTGGTCCATTACTGGCACATTTACCCTATATCGAAACACAAATACATATAAAACTATCCTATACTTATAACTGAAATCTTTTGTTATAACATTTTATTTCTATGATCTATTTTAGATTCAGTATTTTTAGAGAAATGCAATTCTCCTTATTAGAGGAAACTGCTGATGGAAAATTTTCAACTGAAATATGTGTACCTCTTAAATGAACTAAATTTAGGAATGCGTGTTGTCAATAGATACAAACATCTGTATCATATATAGGGCTACTAAATAATTCAGATAATTTTCCGATTGCTGGTAAGATCAGCTAAAATTTGGTTTTAAATACGTTATACATTGTCATATGATGAAATGAGATGCAATATTTTAATTTTTGGAGCGGTGCAGTTTTGTTACTTTACTTTGAATGTGTTGGAAAGTTCTTAATAGTCTATGTTTGACTCATGATTTTTTCTTTCTTGTTTATTATCACTAGATTTCCTAAACAACAACTGTTTAGAACATAATTTATCAGTACAAAACATTAACTAAAATAATGCTAGTAAAAATGAGACACTTTTGCATAAACCTAATTAAAATAATTTCACTTCCACAAATACCGGCACCTAATTAATTTAATTATGTGTCACATTTTAAGGTAAGCTTTTTTTTTAAATTTTTATTCAAAACTCACTTTATCAGGTATTAAAGATAGTATATAAATGAAAAGCTGCTAAATAAATAGTTACATTATGCACCTCAAAATACAAAATATCTATAATCAATATACTAGATAAATATCACATTTCTTTTTAGGTGCGTTAGTAATTATGTAAAAACAGTGTCTCACAAAAGTGATGGGACACTTGTGCTTTATAAAAAGAAACTGCAATAAAATAAATAAACAAACTTGTGCAAAAAATTTTTGGGTGTGTTTCATATTTAAAGTTAGTAACAATTATTACATAACATACATTTTGTCAAAATATTAAAACATTAATTTAGTAAAAATACAATTGTTCAGAACGGACCAAAAAATGGCTCACATAAGTGATGGGACACTTACTTTTCCATCAAATATTTATCCAAAAATTTTACTTTTTAAAAGGTTTTTTATATTTTGTTGGATTTCCTTTTACTTTTAAAACATGATTTAATCTTTTTGGGATGGATTCGACTAATTTTTTTGTGATTTCTGGGGTGATTTTACCCCATTCTTCTTGAAGCACCGATTTTAGTTGTTGTTTTGAAGAAATGGCGTGTTTGCGAATTCTTGATTCCAATTCTTGCCAAATATTCTCTATGGGATTTAAGTCAGGAGATTGTGGTGGTGTTTTTATTATTTCAGGACAGTTATATAGCAGCCAGAGTCTAACGTTCAGAGCAGTGTGCTTGGGGTCATTGTCCTGGTAGAATTTAAAATCGTTATGAAGGTTCAATTTTCGTGCTGAAGATTTCAAATTTTGCTTTAAAATACCAATGTACTTGTACTGATCCATTATACTGTCAATAAAAACAAGATTACCAACTCCAGCGGACGACATACACCCCCATACCATAACTCCTCCTCCACCATGTTTTACTGTTGGTACCAAGTTCTGTTTGCGAAATTCTTCCCTGAATTTTCTCCACACCAAGATTCTACCGTCAGAACCAAATATATTAAATTTACTCTATCAGCAAATATAACTTTATTCCAGTAATCAGAATTCTTATTTATGTTGGATTTTGCGAAAGCTAGTCTGAGTTTTCTATTCTTTTCACTTACGAAGCATTTTTTTCTGGCTACTCTACCGTGATATCCAGCATTTCGAATTACCCTTCTAATAGTCTCAGGATTAACAATTATTCCATATAATGCTTGTAAATCAGCAGCAACTTTTGAAGCACTATTTCTTGGATTTTTTTTAATATTTCGAACGATAATTCGCTTTATTCCATTGGATAGCTTTGATGGTCGACCAGGTCTTCTTTTATCTGAATCATATGATTCTTTTTATATCGTTAAATGATATTGAAAACTGTTGAACGACTCAAGTTAACTGTTTCAGCAGTTTTTCTAATAGATTTTCCACGTTCAATATGCAAATTAATAACTAATTTTCGAATTTCAGGCGAAGTTTCTTTTCGTTTAGCATTTATGGCTACACCGAGCTAAAAAACACAAAAATTCCAAAACAAACTGAAGAGAAATACTGCAGACGATTTTATAAATTATTGCCAATTTCTTTTAAGTAAAAATAAAACCCCCCAAAAATATTTTTATTGCTTATTTCAGACGATTTTTGTTGCATATATAATGGTGTCCCATCACTTATGTGAGCTATTTTTTGCTCCGTTTTAAACATTTGTATTTTTATTAAATTAATATTTTAATATTTTGATAAAATGTATGTTATGTAATAATCTTTACTAAATTTAAGTATGAAACATACCCACAAAAAATGTGTACATGTTTTTTTTTTATTTATTTGATTAGTTTCCTTTTGTAAAGCACAAGTGTCCCATGATTTATGTGAGACACAGTACGTAGCACCTACACTGTCTTTCAGTCCTTCCGTCTGTCCGCATATAAAAACGCAAAAAATACCCAACCGAATCATTTGAAATTTAAAATACAAAATTATTATATTATTTTGTCGAGTTCAAATTTTATGGAAATCGGATGCATCGATAAATTACAGGGACAATCAAAAGTGTTCCGTTACATTACTGTCAATGCGGAAAAAAGTTTCAAATGCATTTTAATGTTGTTACAATCATTCGAACATAATAAAATTTATATGCATCTATGAAGTACATATTATAATATGCATTTATCTCTTTTGCTCAATCTGTGGTGCAAAGAACATTTGTTGTTGATTTATAAGGCGGAAAAAAGTTTCAAATGCATTTTAATGGTGTTACATTCATTCGAACATAATAAAATTGATGAAGTACATATTATAATGTACATTTATCTCTTTTGCTCCATCTGTGGTGCAAAGAACATTTGTTATTGATTTACAAGGCGAAAAAAAAGTTTCAAATGCATTTTAATGGTGTTACACTCATTCGAACATAATAAAATTGATATGCATCTATGAAGTACATATTATAATATACATTTATCTCTTGTGCTCAATCTGTGGTGCAAAGGACATTTGTTAATGATTTACAAGGCCACACAAAATTATTCCATTACATAATGGTATAGTTAGGACATTCTTTGGTGCGCGTTTTAATTGTAATTAACTATTGAATATTTTATGAGATTGATATACGTTGTTGAGAAATACTACAAGTTATTTCCAGTATAAAAGAAAGCACAGAGTTTTTACAGGGATACACAAAAAAGTTTGGCTACTGGACTGTATCTGAAATACTGTGTACTATAACATCAAGATCTGTATAATTTAACAAGTCTGTAATTAGATATTTAGCTAGCAGCTATATTCGTCTTTCAGTCTGTCAGTCCGTCCGCCTGTGTGCCAGCATATAACAAAGCAAAAACTGCCCAACCAAATCGCTCGATATTTAAAATATATAATTTTAGCATAAGTTTGTCAAGTTATTTTAAATTTTGTGAAAATCGGATGTAAAGTTTAATAAGAGTGACAATCAAAAGTATTCCATTACATTACGGTCCATAGAAAAAAAAAAGTTTCAATTACATTTTAATGATGTAGTGTTTTAATAAACTCTTACGAATATAATAGAACTGACATGAACCTATGAAGTATTTATATACTAAAAAATACATTCTGTACAATCTGTGATGGAAGTAATCTTTATTATTAAATTACAGAGCCAAATGAAGGTATTCCACTACATAGTGCTATACGGAAAAAAAATGTTTGGGGCGTGTTTTAATTATATCAAACCATTTCACATTTTATGAATATAATATACGCTACTGAGGTTTTAAAAAGTTACTTCCTGTATATTTACAGAAACAGAAAAAAGATTTCGTCCACTATACTGTATCCTAATTACTGTCTACTATAACAACGAGATCTGAATATTTTTAAAAGTTTGTTATCGTACGCACCTCATTTGATACGCTTCACGTGCAATTTCCAACTTGTTTTTTTTTCTGTTTTACGTGACTGAAATAATAGTATGTCATAAAAAATAAATACGAAGTAAGTTAAGATCTTTAAAGAGATTAAATTTATAAATTATTTTCCTATCTTATGGATATTTTCAAATTTAGAATCCTGAGATTTGTAGTTTTGGGATTTCAACTCTATTTGTACAGTATAAAAGAGTTTTAATGGATGAAATGGGACAGCAATGCTTCAAACAGCAAAACTTCAATGTACTGAGTAATACATGAAAATAAGATTATGTTTGGAATAAATGTTGCGTAACTTTCTGACCTAGATAATTAAATTCGGTTTTTGCCACGTCACGTATGCTTTGAATTAAATGTTTACGTTAGTGCCTATCCAAATACAGTAAAAAACCTTATTTACTTATTTATTTACTGCCACATCACAAGAAATTGTTTTTCAAACTGTTTCTTTGTTTTCAATTTAAGTTAAGAGAAATTTTGTAGATTAAAAACCTCTTGCAGAGCAATTTTAATTATTCTACAAACTTTAATATAAGAGGTGGTCAAGTGAATTTGAGTCTTTTGTTTAATATCATTATTTAATGGATTTTTATATATAACAATTTTGATTTATGTATTTAAAAACTCTATAAGTTTTGCTTCACTGAAACCAAATTAAAACATTTTTACTGACATCAGAGGCACTTAAAATGAAGACATTTATATTACTCCTAAAACATTGTGTTTCAAACTCAAGGAAATTTAAGTCAATTCTTATTTCCATTTGATGTCTTATATTTATTCCTTGTTTAAATACCCTTTTGGATAATAAAGTACAGATATGTTTGTGAACACAGATTGGAGGTATAGATTAACTGAGCGATTTCAAGTGCCTACAGACATAACCATTACCTACGGTCAGAAATCGGTTTGTTTTATATTCACATGCGGTGTTTTATGTATAATGATGACTATTCGAGGTCAAGGAAAAAAACTTGAATCCAACTGCAGGACAAGGAGCCTTTCCCTCAAGTAAGATCGAGATCGTAATCTCCTGAATTATTATTAAAATCTTCCCTTTTTCTTTGTGACGTAACCCGGCAAGGCCATCACGAAAATAGGAGTTCATTTTTGCAGCAGAACTCATAAAACTTTTTATTCAACACTTTAGAGATGGGGTTTTGGCAAAAGAAACTTCAATAAATTTAACAAAAATTAAAATGAAATTAAATAACTCACATAATCTGATGTTCTTAAAGGATGATAGCCGCTTTCCTTAAAAAATGCAACTTCTTGATTAAAGTTTTCTTTTTTTTGGAATTTTTACATTAATTAACGCGACTTCAATTTTGATATCGTTTTTGTAAAAGTTGTAGCTAAAAAAACGCGAAGAAAAAGAAACTAGACCTAGAAAAACCACATTATGTTCACATTAAAAAAAAATTGAGACCCTCTATAACGGAGTTAGGAATTCCTTACATCTTTTGTCAATAAACCGCTCCAGAGAGGAGAAGAAATGATTTTTTCGAATTCGGTTGAACTTGGGCAAAATACAGGTGTGCTCGGAGCCTTAATGTTCCATGAACCTCCACGATAATGAATTGTTACCTGAAATCACATTTTTCCCTATTGGTCAATAAACAGGTAACTTGTATTCCCATTAATCCTATACAGGACGAGCAAATATTTGCTAAACAAGAACTGAGGACGGAAAGCTTCCGAAATTGCTATGCTTAAAATTTAAATTTATTTTAGTGGTTTAGATTTTTTTAGAGCAAGCTCCATTTAAAAAATTAATAAATATAATTAAATATCATGAAAATCTGTTAATAAATACTACATATTATTTAGAATCCTTACCCTAAAAAATTCTAAAGAAAACGTTTCTTTCGAAGGAAATAATACATTAAAAATTTACAGGTACTTTTATCTAACAAGGTATTAAAACACACACATATTTTTTTTTTTTAACTTAAACGCTTCTTTTAAACTTAACTTATACCAAATGATTTTGTGTAATTAATCTTAATCTTTCTTTCTAAAATTTCAGACCAAATAATCAATTTAAATAAGTTTCGATTAAAGGTAGTATCATCCTAAATTATCTAGCAGACAATTTTTTAATTAAAATAATTATAACATGATCTTGATGATGAATGATTTATTGCAATGAATTTTTAATGAAAACATACTATTCCATCATCTATCATTTAAATTGCGGCCATAAAAAATAACACGAAAATATGATAAAAAAAAAATATTTTTCTTTCTAAAAAACGAAACTAAAAGTCCATAAGACGTTCACTAATTTACTCTCTGGAGGGTAATTAACTTTTTTAATTTAAAAAAATCTCTACTTTTTTTCCTAACAGTAAATACAATTGTTTTTTTAATTATAATCGCGTAAGATGTATGTAACGTTAGAAAAATATTTGTCACAATTTATGAGGTATTATTGCATGTCGGATTGCTTAATACTAGATTTTTTAATTTTAAATAGAAATTTATTGCTTTTCGTTGCACCGATTTAATTAAAAATTTTAATTTAAAAATGTAGTTCAGCAATACAGTAAATATTTATTTATAAATGAATGACATTGACAGGTAACAGTGCAATATGTGATCATATAAAGCATTTTTTATTAAATTGCAAAGGTTGTCTAAATAATGTATATCCGAGAAATCTAGGAAGGCAAAACATTATGACATGGACATTCATCTTATACTGACAAGACGTAACACACGTGATGAAGCGTTATGATTAAAGACATGTTGACGTCATGAATTTGTGCAGAACAAATTCTGACGAAAAAGCTATGTTCTTTTTATCTTAATCCACGTCAATCGCCAAGACGAAGACATGATGTTTCAACTAATATTCTGGAAAGCTGTTTGATTGACCACTTACATGAGAAATGGTTAATTTGTCCGTACAAAAATTCCCATCTCTGTTTATGCTCAGCCAGTTGAATAAAGTAAGCTAATTTTCACTTATCCATATAAACAATAAGTGCAAAATCTATATAGGGGAAATCCACAGTCCTACTAGCGAAAGGTAAAGAAAAGTTAAATAGACTAAATTTTACACACAAAGTGCAAGATCATATTCTAGACTGATTCATAGCATAATAAAATAAATAATTTATTCGGTAATATAGTAATTTTTATAAAACAGCAAAAAGTTAGCGAATATTTGTAGGTAGTGTGGAATAAATGAATCAGGACAAACAAAATACCAAAGAATATGAGTAAATCCAAGTAATTTACTTTGATTTAAGCAATATTTTCCTTTTATTTGTGGAAGTTTAAAAATAAAATTTTTACCAACTCCTTAGCCAGCTTTACAATAAATATATCAATTATTGATTGGTGCTATCGATAAAGTGGTGCTTTTTTAATTTCAAAGCAATAATTTCGGTTAAATGAGTTAATTAAGTTAAGTTACACAAAATTTTACTATATTTACATAGCTTTACATTCATCAATATCCCCTTTCTTATTGGTAATTTACAAATAATACATTAATTACATCCAATCCCAGTTTTACGGAAAACATACCAATTTTTTATTGGTATTCTGGATTAACAGCGACATTTTACAATTCGGTTACAATATTTTCTAAAAACACTTATTGTTTGAAGTGTTTTTTTTTGTATACATTTCTTAAATTGAACTAATAGGCCAAGAGTCAACAGTACAAAAACATAAGGCATCCAACACAAGAAAAAAAAAACCTTTATTTTATGGAAGAGTAGAAGTAGGAGGAATTTAACTATCCATATTTGCCGAAAGTGAAGCTATGTATAGGCCGAAAATTTTTCATTGTTTCTCTTGATTACCCAGTGCTTTACGTATTCTTACGTTTAATTATAGGCGAAACACAATCATAAGCCTACGGTTCAACTACTGGTAACCTTAATTTTAGACTTTGCACCAATTTATTTATAGCTGACATAGATTATCAGTTTCCCATATATTTTCTCTTCACAAAAATATTTTTTCTTGTGCTCCATACTTTAGGTTTTATTGTTGTCGGCTCTTGGACTATAAGGTTTTGCATATCGCTTGACGTGTATAAACACTATAGAGTATTTATAGAGCTGCTCAAAATAATCTAACTACTTTAAAATATGAACTTTAAAATGTTTAGATTTCCCTAAAAGGCGAATAAAATAATCAAATATAGATGTTAATAGTTAATTTTATTTAAAAAAAACATTTTAGTATTTCAAGCCTTTAATCAGAATCTTCCTCGGAGAATAATTTCTTTATTTATACAAATACATGATTCCGTTTTGAAAATGAACGAGACTCATGACTTAAAGATTGAATTAGTAGAATTTTAGATAAACGGTATAAAAAAAATTTAGTCATTTTCTCAAATTATTAATATTTACTTTCGGGATGTAATAATAATTGGATGTTGGAAATATGATTTTTATTAGTTATTAATTTTTGTCAGTTATTTATTATTTATTTATTTATTTATTATTTATTATTTATCCATTATCAAAGAATTTCTAGCAATCCTATCCAAAAACAATCAAGTGTGTAATGATTCCCTATCATATAACATACCGAGTTTATGGTTTAACATTCTGAAAATAAATCCTGACAATTTGAGAAAATGACGTATTAAAGTTTATGGTACAACAATTAAATTTTTCTTTATACCGTTCACCTAAAATGCTACTAATTCAATCTTTAAGTTACGAGTCTCGTTCATTTTCAAAAACAGAATCATGCATTTGTATAAATAAAGAAAATATTCTCTGAGGAAGAGGTTGATTAAAGGCTTGAAAGTACTAAGATTTTTAAAAAATAAAATGAGCTATTAACATCGCTATTTGATTATTTTAATCGCCTTATAAGAATATTTGAACAATTTAAAGTTCATATTATATATTTTGTATTAAAATTAAAGCGCAAATTTTTATTCCGTCATATATTTCTATATCTTTTTAATCCAAATACCAATTCCTATTACCGTAAATTTGGAATTGAAATATATAACTTAATTACACATCTTCTATCTCAGATATTTTTTGACATAATACATATGCTACATATTACATGTAGGACCGCAAAAAAGAATCGGATATTTTCTTACTGTTGATTAAGACTGATAAAATTGTATTTTCGAATGCATTAGAGCTTTTAAAAATTGGTTATTTACACATCATCTTATAACTTATATAATGCTTATGTTTTGTTACTGAATGTGCTAAAAAGCGTTTCATAATATATGCTCGACACGAAGTTTTTAGGCAGATTTCGGAAGGCATACTATCTATTTCAATTTTTACCATATTATGAATTAAAAAAAATACTTCGTAATTTTTCAGTATATGATCACAGGTACCTAAAACTATTTCCATCAGCGCGATAAAAGTCGCGATTTCATACGGATCGCCTTTAAACGTGCTAAAAACATTGAGATCGTGCTAAAAACATTGAAAACATCTCGACGGCGATTGCGAATGGATAAAATCTGTTCAAGGGGATGGAAAAGGAGGGTTTAAAACTGTGAATATTGTCTTAATATGAGGGTGATAAAAGATAAAACCAACTCTTACACAACAATAACAGGTAAAGATAAACAATTTTCCTTATAGTTGTTGCCAACAATTAACAAATCCGATGTACAATTAATTTACTGTTGCAACATTTCTACGTGAAAGATGAAAATAAAATATTTTAAAAAATTTAAGTAAAATTGAATGTTACATTATAATTTCAATATAGCAAGATTCTAACATAAAAACGGAATATGAAATAAGTAGTTTAATGTATTTTTTTACATAAAAAATTTAATATTACGTCATATTGAAAATGTAATAGACGAAAAGCAGCTGAATATGTAACATTATATGACTTATGAAACATATTGAAACTTGATAATAACCATACTTTAAAACTATTGATATATTTTAACATTTTAAGATTCCACGATTTTTATTTCGTCATTTTTAATTAAATTCTATATTTATGCTTGTGTGTATGCAGAATGCATGTATGTTAAAACTTTCACAAAAGGTTTAAGTTCCAAAACCACATTCTTAGTGATACAATTGGATTTATTTCAAATCTTGTATTAGTTGTTACTGTTGAAATTAGTAACTAACTTCGAAATTTGTCTCCAAATGTACGCCAAGGATTTCTTTTTTCATTATTTTTATTTTTATTTCTTTTTATTTATATTTAATAATAAAAATAATCAAAAGTAATTTATTATGCATTACTGTTTTTCTTATTTCCTAAATTCTATGAAGCAAATGTATTGTGAGAAAGGAAGGGATTCCCCTTCCTTTCTCACAGTGATAGCCACAGTGAAAAACAAAATTCACATAGTTCTTTAATTAATTATAACATATTATAACAAATTTTATGAATAGTATAGGACAAATGATCGTTACAAGCGTATTGCTCTAATTAGGTAATCGTAATGGACTCTAAAATTATGTTAAAATGTGGTTTCTTGCAAGGAATTATAATTCTAGCCTCATCAAGAATAACTCAGTTCTCCTCATTTGAAAAATATAATATTGCGAGGGCTGTCCTTTGTTTTGATTGTACAATATAAGCTGTTTAAATCTTTTTGTATCAAAAAGTCTCTCAATTCTTCATTGGCCGTGGTCTGTCCATTAGAGTAATGGTCTGTACATTAAATAATGTTTACACCAAACAGAAGGGCGAATCGACCGGATTTCCAAGAGATACACGAGGTGGAGTCTACCAGCTATAAATTACACAAAGAGAAAGTTGATTTAAAAGTCTTTGCAGAGCACGGATCAGTCAAGGAATATAAGGTACCCTGGGGTAATAACGCCACGTTAAGGTTCTACCAATTTTCACGGCTCAGTTTTAGTTTGTATTTTTCAAACAAATATATGATTTGATACAGCAACTCATTGACTATCTATATAAAAAAAATAATTTAACAGATATGAATTCATAAAATGTAATGGCGTGATTTCTTGACCAATACTATTTGGCGTTATTACCCACCTATATGGGTAATAACGCCATGCAAACAAAACTATGAAATAAGTTCGAATAATTGCATGTAGATTGCCCAATTCTAAAAATACAAGCTCTCAGCTCTAGAAATTCACAAATTGCATCCTAAGCTATTGAAAAAGTTCAATTTTTTTGTGAAAGTGTAAGAAAAATAAAGATGTGGTGGGGGGGGGGGGGGGGGGAGGATGAGGCAAAAGAATATCAGACCGTGAGCTTCTTTTTGCTTAAAAAGGACCGCTTAAACAGAATTATTAGAAATATTACACAGTTTTAACTGTGTTTATTTGAATCAGTATTTAGGATGTAGCTCGGCCACTGTAGGGAATCAACCGGGGTAAAAATTGCAAGGATTGGCGTTATTACCCCGTTATAGTTATTGCGCTGTACATTTTAAATTACAAATTATCTGGAGAAGATATCCAAAATCTTCAACAACATTTTGAAAGTCCATGAAATGTACTACAAATTTATGTAATTAACAAAGTATTTCCCGATAAAAAAAAGTCTTCACATCACAAAACGTATCTCGCAAATTTTAGATCAAGCGTTATTTTTAGCTGCTTGTAAAAACAATAAGACCTAAAAATGAAACAAATTAACTTGAAGCTGTTTTTTGCGATTTATATGACTCAAAACCCTTCTGCGCAGAGCACATGGGTGTCATTTACCAGATTATTTCATAATTATGCAAAATATTAGCACTTGGCGTTATTACCCCGTCTGGCGTTATTACCCCAGGGTACCTTACATGCGTTTGATAGTGGCGTTAGGTTTTCAGAATGAAGCAAACTGTCGAGCAGAGATAAATACACCACAAAGTTTTTTGTAAAACTAAACAAATTGGCTAATCAGAGACTTGAAATGTTACAAGAAACCTACATGAAAGATTCCTTGGCAATGTCAGAAATATTTATGTAATGCAAGGCTTTGAAAGACGGGACAGAGGACATCGATGACGGATAAGGCGCAGGAAGTCGATAAAGTTTCCGTACTTTAGATAATGCGATTAAAGTTTAAGTGCTTTTGGTCTTTGATTATCGGGGGAATGTCCGAATGCTTGCGGAGGCGTTTCGAAATCGACTGTGCTTCCAATTGACATGGAAGATCTTAAAATGCGGAAAGTTTGTGACAAGCTGGTTCTTACTGGAAAAACACAGTGTCTAAATACTTTCCTAACCATTATATAGCCTCACTCTGTTATCACATGACCTTTTGATCTTTTTCTATTTCCTCGATAAATATCTAGCTTAAAAAGCCGTTGTTTTGACAATCTCGAAAACATGCAGAAAAACATAACGAGCGTTAAATAATATTTCAGTTGAGGAGTTCTAGGGTGGCATAAATAGGTGAGAGAGTTGTAGACAACGGTATATAAATTCAAAAAGAGGTTATTTGTAAGAATAACAATGTTTGCAAAATTCTATTCAATTAAATGAACTTCATGGAATTAGTCTCATTACTTACTAGTCAGTCCATGCATGTATTTCATTATAAATACAGAAACTCTATTCACACGATGAAATCATAACAGAGCCTTAACAAAAACTATTCATTTAATGTTTCTTAACTTATCAGAAAGATGTATTTTATATTCCAAAATATTTAACACAATTCTATAAATACGCAAAGGCACTTTCATACATTTTAACTTTTGTGTCAAACATATTCGTGTTGGTATTTCCAACTTGTTTCAATGTTAAAAATAAGTTATACGATATACATTTTTATCTTCAAGGGAGTTTTTAAGAGTCTCTGTAAAATTGACAGCATTTATGTATTTAAAAACATAAGGCGAAACATAGCGTTTTCTTTTAAGTTAACCGTAAAATGTGTGCATAATGTGAACTTTAAAAGTCCATCATTTAGTGCAAAGGTGATCATTAACAACACATATCTCAATATATTTCAAATGAAAAAGAAATTTAAAATTTTAATTGCTTAACAGCAGCAAATGCCAATCTAGTGAAGAAGTTTTCATTCCGGGTCTCGAACCCAGGCCATCAGTATCGCGCACTGACTTTCTACCGACTAAACTAAATGTTACGATATCCAATCTGGAAATGTTCACTATTACATTTTGGCAAGGCTACAAATGCAGCACAAATTGGAATATCACATTTACATACATACATGTCGTATTTTCATCTTATGCTGCAATTGTAGCCTTTCCAACATGTAATACTGATAAGTTCCGGGCTGGGCATTGTTCTATGTGGTTCAGACAGTAAAACGTCAGTGCGATATACTGATGGTCCGGATCTGAGTCCCGGAGTGGAAATTTATTCACAAGATTGACATGTGCTACTCTTAATCAATTAAAAATTTGAAAATTAATTTGTTTATTTGAAATATTGTATGCAAGGCGAATTTTCTCTCTTTGGAAAAAATTCCAAGTACTAATATATTCAATTGATGCTGGATTTATTTGAGTTTCGTGTTTGCCCCATGGCGGTGGCGCACGGAAAACATTCCGCCTTAGGCTATATTTGTAGCCTTGGAAATGTGTAATAGTGAAAAGTTACAGGTTTGGATTATCTCAATGGTTTTGTCGATAGAATGTGAAGGTTCTATAATGATGGCCCAAGTTCGAGACCCGGTATGAACCATTTTTCACCAGGCTGTCATTCGCGTCTTTTTAACAATTAAAAGTTTGAAATTTGATTTTCATTTAAAATATTGTACGCAAGGCAAATTTTCTCCCTCGGGAAAAATTTCCAAGTATTAATAGATCTTAAAAGTTTAAAATGCACATTTTACTTAATCACCGAGTTCTTCTGGTATGTATTCGTAGCCTTTGACATGGATTTTTTTTATTATTAACTACTCTTTATCTAATCTTAAAATTCCGTAGCCTTCATGAGGCAATATATATATATATGAATTATCTGGCAGTGAATGAAAATTTTATCCATTATGAAGACTGTGGATAGAAGCCCAAAATAGTCTAAAAATAAATAAAATGTACATATTTGAACCTTTTAACATTCCTGATGCTTATTGTTACCTTTTAAGTAAAAATATTTTACATTTTACTGAGGTATTTTAATAATTAATTTTGTAACTTATTACGAGTTGGGGGAAAAGCTTTAAACTCTAATTTTTCTTTCTATGGGCAACACATTACGCAAGAAACATTAAGTTTCTTATTTTTGTCAATTTTAACAATAAACTAGTAAATCTACAGATCAGGAGCCTCAACGCCAGCTTTGCGCATCTTTTTTTAAGCACACTTTGGGTAATATTCAACTTCCTGGAAACTGTAATTTAAAATTTTCAAATTACGTAATTATTTATAAGAATAAAATAAGAATAAGAAGTTTTCAACCATCAAAAGCGTAAATTAAAGAGTTAGTTATGCTAGGATATTCTGAAATTTTCATGATCTATTATTATTATTTTTTTTTATTATAACATAGTAGATTTCTTCAGTGGGGGCTCCGCCCCCCTGAACCACCCGTAGTCTCATTAAATTTAAATTTGTAACTTTCTATCAATTTGCTAATGGTTATCGTATATCTTGTATTTCTTTATACATTTTGAATTATAAGGATAAGTAACAGTTTTAATAAGCAATTTTCATTATCCTCATACTTTTACACACCTGCCCACCACAAATATTATATCTGATGTATCAGGAACTTTTGAAAGTGTAAACTCAGTAATCTAGGGTTTTACAATTTTGTTTCCGAAAAAAAGAAGTTTTGATTGCATTTTTGTGGCAGTTATCGCGGACAGACAGACAGAAGAACAGACTGACAGGCGGAAAACAATAAATTTTGTGTCGATAAAAAAAGCATTCACTAAAGTTTCGGCAATGACGTCATTATTCATGAGTTATTGCTATCCATGTTTCTTGTATTTTTAACGACTATTATAAAATACCTGTTTTATTTCAACTACTATGACGTCAAATTTTACCAAGTGAAATATTGGTTTAAAATATAATTATTTTTTATTTCTTTTACTTCTAATTATGTCCCCATTTTTGTCAGAAAAATTCTTATTAACGAAACAAATTTCCGTGTTTAATATTTAACAAAGTACTATATTTATTTTTATTTTAATTCTGACATCATGTTTATTTTATTTATTTATTTATTTATTTTTAATTTTTTTGTTTTTTTGTTTAATTTTTCGAATGGAAATTGCTCAATTGAAACTTATTGCCGTTGAAAAATTATTCCAGATTTCGAATTTTTTTGGCAACGATAAAAGAAATTGGTTAAATTTTATCTAAAAAATTGCGATTGATTCTGTATGAAAAAGAAAGAAATTTTGAATTATTAAAGAAAATATTTGAATAAAATTTATAAAACATAGCCTATGTTCTGTTCTGGGTTATGTTATATTTATACGCAAAGATACAAAGACATTAATTAATTCATTAGTTTTGAGCAGAGATGGGCAGTATCGAAAATACATGTATTTGAAATACATTCTCAAAATACATTTGTATTTTGTATTTTGTATTTTAACCCGACTAAACGAAAGTATTTTAGTAATGTATTTTGAAACAATTTTTTTAAGTATTTTGTATTTTGAAAATACATTTCATACTCAAAATACATTTTTGTAGATTTCAAGTTGCTTCGCAGATGTAAGATTCACAAAAGTAAAACACCTGCCTCTCTGATTTGTTTTGACTGATAGGATTCAATGTTAAAACTGTTGTTAGCTTTCGTTTTTTCAAAAACTAAAACAAAATCACTTCACCTTTTTTCATTCACGTATAAAAACATTTCATATTTATTTACTTAGAAGGTGTCACAAATAAAAATTAAATTAAAGACATACATTGCTATGATAAATATTAAAATGAATGCTTCTGTTTTACTTAAGCATTTTTACTGAACTGTACATGTACAATTCTAACGTTCTAGGTTTTATTTATTTTTTTTTTTTAAATATAATTATAACGTTGCTGTGAGAACGACAAAAACTATTGTGTGATAAACAGGAAGAATCATTCAAAGTTTTGCTGTGATTAGTACTTTTTGAGAACCATAGTAAGAAAAATAATGTGGTAGCAGAAAGAAATGTAATGTATGTTCAAATCTCGTGAAAGAATGGTTGATATTGCCCCTGCTCCGTATAACGATATTATCAATGAATTGCAATAGTGCACGTTGCGCTATATTAGAGGGGAATTTTTTAAAAAATAATTTCCGTTGATAGTAATGGCAAAGTTTTAAAGCAGCATGCCAAATGTGTACAACAAAGTCTACCGTTATAAGTGGAACCTTCGACGCAACAACTAATTTTAAAACACATTTAAAGGTAAGATTTTTAGTTTTACACCGTTATTCCTTGATTGCAACATTTTGTTTAGTTTCTTTGTATCCTTTTTATCAAAGTTCGGTCATATTTTAACCCACCCCTGATATTCATTTAATTGGGAGAGAATTTTATTATATAAATAGTTCTATTTATTGATAAGAAGATGAGATTTTCAATAATTATATTTACGATTGATTATGTTAAATACCGGAGTTTTGGCTATAGACCTGTCGTTAATGGAGATACATGTTTATATAGCGTGATTTCACTTTTTTTTTACTAATTTTATGTTTTATTTTATAGCGCTTTATTAGTGAAGATATAAAATATAAAATGGTGTCCGACCGAAACGAAAGTTGCTGTCCCAAACCGAAGTTTTATTCCTTTTTGAATTTAGATAGCAAACGAAAATTTCTCAGATGAAAATTTTAATATTGATAAAAATATTAATTAAATTAATTACAAAATCATTCCCCTACAGTAGATTTGTTATATATTTATGATTTTGATATATATATTTATGCTTTTAAATGTGCGGATATGTGCAAGGGCATGTTAAGAGAAAACCGCGCCTGGGGCAAAGACTCAATTTCAAGCCACCCCGCGCCAATTTTATCTTGTGACAAGCGAAAAATGACATTGGTAGTATAAATCTGACGCCCCCTAAATTTCCGCGCCCAGGGCAATCATCCCCTTTGCTCCCCTTATCGCACGGCTCTGGGTATGTGCATTATTTTTTTAAAATAAAATTATTAATAATAATAATAATTAAACACTATTTTTTACCGATTTATAAGCATAGAAAAGTATACATAATTAATTGTGCAATTATTTATGTATTCTGAGATTATTTATGTATTAAGCGAGATCGATGTTAATTGTACAGAGTTCCGAAATGTTTAACAATGGTTTGCAAATTAATCAAAAACAAATATCAATAAAAGATTCTTTAAGAGAATAGTAGTGTATTCATGCTAAAGAAAATAAAAAGCAATGCTTAATTTGCAATCATTATAACAAATATAGTATGCATGTGTTTCAAATGCAGTTTTACTATATGAAAGATGGAGAAAACGTTATGAGTATTTAAAGTAATTTTAATGCTATGACTAATTCAAGATTGTAGGATCTTTAATTTTTTGAGAGGCATTGAAATATATTATATCCAGTGTTGAATTCAGGGGGTGGCCCGGGGGGGGACATTCCCCGCCGGAGCGATAAAATGTCCCCTTCCGGAAAAATTGAAATTTTGTGTTTTCAATAGTCAAAAAGTACATTCCTCCAGGAACTCTATAATCCCCCCCCCCGGAGCCACTGAAGTACCTCCCAGAGAAAAGTGTCTGAATTCACACTGATTATATCCCACTTAATTTTAATCAAGATTCGCACTAAAAACTTTTAACTAAATTTTATACATTTAACTTTAGTTCAAAAATGTTTCAAAATTGCTTTTTCATTTTTCAAACTAAAATTTTTCGATTATTCCGGTATGAATTTAACATTAAAGAGCCACAATTGCATGTCCCTCAAAGCAGTGTTAAATCCAGACATTTTTCTTCAGGAGGGACATATGTGGGGGGGATTGCTCTTTTTGACCATTGAAAACACAAAATCTCAAAATTTCCGGAAGGCACATTTCATTGCTCCGGGGGGGGGGGATGTCCCCCACGGGCCACCCCCTGAATTCAACACTGCCTCAAAGTGTTGAAATAGACCATGAAAAAGAGCGATGCATAAATTTAAGACACCAATTATCTATTGAACACTAAAAAACATCACTTAAAAAACAATAAAAAATTATTTGATGTCATGATTTTCCGAACGTCGTATTTCTATATGTTATGATATTTCCTGGATTTAAATGAAAATGTTTAACATGTTGTTTATTTAACATTTCTTATAAATTTATATCTTATTTATTATTTATAGGAAATATACTTAAATCTGCGTTGTAATGATCGAAGCTCTATCGTATTATATATACTTTTTAAACAGCTTCCAACGAAAGAGATTATACAATTCTTTTATATATGTTTATGTATACGTGTAAGAATAACTACTGAACTGACACTTCGATTTTCAATCTCTCGCTCTTTTTTACTTTCCTCTATCTTTACAAGAACAAAATATTGGATTCGTGAAAAAATCTACTTCAGCTTTTGATGGATTTAAAGTTTTAGAAGGTCCTGAATATCATTTGACTGTTTTTAGAAAGTGTCTATCTTGTGAGTTTGTTTGTAAGTGACAAAAATTTTGTGGGCACTCTATCCAGCGCCGTGCAAAAAAAAAAAAAAAAAAAAAAAAAAAAAAAAAAAAAAAAAAAAAGGATTGCGTAGGGAGCAGTAACCCTGCAGGAAAATTTAAGGAGCGCCAAATTTATACTACCAACGTCATTTTTTGGCCTGTCACAAGAAAAAGTTGGGGGGGGGGGAGCACCAAATTAAAACGTTGTCTCGGGTGCAGTTTTTATTTCTTTCTCGCACGCCTCTGACTCCATCTTAAGAACTAATGCACAGAATTCAATCAAACTTTAGATTCGGTTAGACGTTCCGATAAGTTGTTGTAGACTAGGTTTTGGTGTAAATCTTCCAAGTAGTGGCGTTTCTAGCTGTATTTTTCCCGATTTCCGCAAAAATTCTATCTCAAGAATTAATGCACGGATTTTTAGCAAGCTTCAGATTCTGTTAGACATTAACATAAGTTATTGCTAATTAAATTTTTTTGTGTGTTGCGCAAAAGGTGACGTTGCTGAGCTACATTTTTGATGATTTCTTCAATAGCTGTATCTGAAGTTACTAATGCACGGATTTTCACCGAATTTCAAACGTTGTTGGATATTGATATAAGTTGTTACTAATTAAGTATTGGTGTAAATCGCTCAACAGGTGATGCTTCTAAACTGCATTTTTCAAGATTTACAGGATTTTAGCGAGAGTCATAACTCAAAAACTAATGCATTGGATCTCACCACACTTCATATACTGTTAGACTTTCACATAAGTTTGTACTGATTAGGTTTTCGTGCAAATCATATCACAAGTAGTGCTGCTATACTGCTATTGTCACGAATTTTGAATGGTTATACCCTAAAAACTAATCCACGGAATTTAATCAAACTTCATATCCTTTTAGACTTTCACATTTCGATATTCTTATTACACTTGAACGTATACTGCTCAACAGGATCGCTTTTACGCTCTTTAAGTTAGGATTTTTGGTTGCAGATATGTAGGAGGGTTAGTGCCGAAATTCTATTATTTCTTTTTTATTTACTGCTTATATGTCTTTTTTAAAACACATACAAATCAATGAGCCTATAACTTTATAATCCTCATGATGCACATAGGCTGTCATTTAAATTTGGCATTGTAATAGCAAATTTTGAAATATTAAAATGTATGCGATAGAAAAAAATTTTAGGATTGGCACATTCGACTAATTTAGTTTTATGCGCGTTAACTTTCGTAAAAATTAAGCAATCGTAAAAAAAATTTAATATATCATTGTGTATTGCTGTTAAAATGAACGATATAAAAGGAATTATAATAGATAAAGGAATTATAATATAAAAGGAAGACTTATTATAATGATTAAAATGAATTTAAATTATTGTTCTGTATCAGGTAAGTAACATGATTTTATCCTAATGAGAACCAACCTGTGGTGTCGTTTGAGTCGGATGCAAGCTATTTATTTATTTATTTTTTAGTTTTTTTTTGGGGGGGGAGGGGGGAGGAGAGGAATCAAGATGGTTTGGTCTAGTTGGTTGTTTGTTTCTTGAATTCAGATTGGGTTAAATTAAAGCAGAATTTTCAAGTCCTACGCAGATCGGAAGTAAAAATGATAAATCAAAACTTATTTCATAAAGATAAGGCCCCGGTCCCTGCCCGTGAAGACACTCGCGAGCTAATGATATTCCTACGAGGAGGCATTTTTCTAATAACTCTTTCGCATTTTGACATTTTTAAATATTTTTTTAGCATTGGATAGCTGAGGTCTTCTCAAGATCGCTCCTTGGCTACTCTTTCGATTTTGGTCGCAGATATTTTCTATAAAGTTTAGTTTCACTTTCAGAAACGGTTCAGGAAGTGAAACTAACTTTTTAAAAAATATCTGCGACCAAAATCGAAAAAGTAGTCAAAGAGCGATCTTGAGAGGGACGTAAGCTATCCAATGGAAAAAAAAAACTCTAATAATGTTAAAATGCGAAAGAGTTATTAGAAAAATGGGTCCCCATAGGAATAGCATTACCTCGCGAGTGTCTTCGCGGGCGGGGACTGGGGCCTTAACTACTTGGATTTAAGAACAGGATTTATTGCCATATTAATTTTAAGAGTTCCTTTTATTGTGCTTTAATTTTATTGTCCAGAAATATACTTACCATTCTTTAAAAATGATAAAATTAAAACTTTTAATTGTAAAATTATAGCAACTTAAAAATGCATACATTATTTGAAAAACATTGTTGAGTCAGGCCAGATTGTACTGATTTTTGGATAGTTCAGGCCGGGACGTGATGAGCCAACTTACGGGCTGGGTTCGAAAAAATACTACAATTTTTGACTAATTCAGACCTCTAGGAAGAATGAAGTCTAATCCCGGTCCGGTCTGGACAAATCAGGCCCGACTCGAACTTGGAGAGAAAAAAGTAAAGCCCGAGACCCGAAAGAGTGATGAGCAGGTTCATTTGAGACTATCCTTCAGGAAAATATAAACCGGATACCTGGCCCGGACAATCCTGGAACGACTTAAGAGCAACTCCGACCAGAGTGTTGTGGATTAAAAAAAAAATGTCCGAAACCGGACTGCTGGCTATGCCGGACACGGTCAGTGAAAACCTCTAATGTTATACATAAACTTTTAAAAATTTCAAATGTATTTTGTATTTTAAATGTATTTTCAAAATACATGTATTTTGTATTTTGATCTTTTTTGAATAGGAAAGTATTTTGTATTTTGTATTTTAGGTTTTAAAACTAATGTATTTTGTATTTTGTATCGAAAATGATTTTTCGATGTATTTTGCCCAACTCTGGTTTTGACGCTGACTTCATTTAAATTTTCGTACACGCATTCAAATTTATAACATTATAAAAATAAGGATTAGGATGAATGGTTGCTTAGCAATCATTAAGAGAAAATAAAGAAAATGAAATAAATACATTTGAAATAAGTAAATCTCTGAAACAAATCAGTTTATATTATTGGAAAACATTCATAAAAAAATCTCCAAAATTTACAGTAATAACTTTAAAAATCTGACAAATACGCAGACAAAATTTCAAAACAATACGAATAATTTAACTGGTAGATTTCAGTATCCATTTATCACATTGAATTCCATTAATGAAATGTGTCATTTTCTCTCAAGGAAAAAAAATTAAAAATCATTGGATTTGCCATAGAAAAGCATTATTGCGCAAAATAAAATATTCTATATTTTCCGATCGAATGAATCAAATCTAACAAAAAACTATACAGCTTAATTCCAGTGCCTCACTAACATACCCACTTAATTTCAAGCCAACCGGATGTTTTTTGCATTAGTTATCGCGGAACAGACAGACTGACAGACAGAAACCAAAAAATTTCGTGTCTCCAAAATAAGCCTTCACTGACGTTTCGGCAATAAGTCATCTGTTAAGATAAAATAATTAAGCAAACACAACTATTTTGTTTATATAAGTAATGTGTACTAGAATACATATTTGGTTATATTTGGCTATACACTATTATTTCCCAAAATAACAAACTTTTGTAAAAGATTTCATGAAGTGTTTAAAGTGCTTCGTAATCTATGCTTAACGCATGATTTTTCTTACTTGTTGTGAATTCTGCCCACTTATGTATTATGTTTTTTGCCCGCTTTGACAAAATGTGTGCTCGTTTAGAGACTTTGTGACTGACTTACTTGTTTAAATTTTTTAGCAGAGAATTGTAATCATAATACATTAAATGCATCTGCTAGTGCAATACAAATTGTTTAAAAAAAGAATTGAGCTATCAAAAATATAAAAATTACGTACTTTCTATTTCGAAAGAAATTTCCCTTTATATTAAACAAGTAAGAAAAATCATGCGTTAATCATAGATTATGAAGCACTTTCCAACACTTCATGAAATCTTTAACAATACTTCTTTAATTAGGGAAATAAGGGGTATATAGCCAAATATGTATTCCAATGTTTTTGAACAACCCTGTATTTGATCTGTCAGTTGATATACATATTATATAATGGGAAAATTTAGTTTAGCTAGAAAAAAGCTTAAAATTCTTTTTGAGCAATTTGCACTAATAAATGGAAAACATACTTGAAAACTTTTTTTCAGCCCTGTAGTTTACCTTGTACCTTTATTACACGTTAGTAAGAAGCTAAAATTAATTTTAAAATAAAACATTCTTAAAACAACTGAAATCACATTGTTATAAATTACCATTCATAGGTGCATACGATTTTCATAAAATTTTAAATGACTCGACATCTAATAATTATATATATTTTATGTTTCAAACTATTCGGTTGGGTAGTTTTTGAGTTGCTACATGCGAACAGAGGAACGGACGGACAGAGAGACGAATGCGCAACTCGGGAACCCGGGATTCTTTTCCCTTCAATTCAAAACAAAAGCGACTTTTCTAAGTATCCGGGATCGGAGGAGATAGCGTTACATACATACATACATACGGTCGGATTTTAATAGTGTAGATTCTTGGTTGTAAATTTTAATTTGCTGACAGATGACTTTCGCTTCTGTTGAAAAAGTTCATTAATGAAACCTCAATGTTTGAAAATATATTTTTAGTTTTAGAAAATTTATTTTAATTTTTATACCATCTGCACAAATTGAAACTTAATTCTCTTTAACTTTAAAGAAAAAAATAGCTTCAAAAATACATTAATCAGTTTTATTTTCCCCTTTTTTCCGACAAAAAAAAAGGCTTCCACTGCTAATTTTTAGTTTTTAATGAAGTTTTTTATCTGTATGTAACTTATAATTTAGTATTCGTAAAAAATATTTCTTATTCATTTTAAATATGACGTCATTATTTTTCTAACTCCATGAATTACTGCTATCCATGTCCCGTTTATTTTTAACGACTACTATAAAATACCTCTTTTATTTCAATTATGACGTCATAGTTTACCAAATAAATATTTTATTTAACATATTTTTATTCCTTTTATTTTTAATTATGTCGCCATATTGACAAAAAAATTCATGTTAACGAAACAAATATCAGTGTTTATCAATCTATTTAACAAAAAATAGTATATTTATTTTTATTGCAAATACGACGTCATATTTATTTTTTTCTTTTAAATTTTCCTTAGTTTCAGTTTTCGCATGGAAATTGCTCAATTGAAAATTTATCGTCGCTGAAAAATTAATATTCGAAATTTTGATTTTCTTGGCAACGGAAAGAAAATTGATTAAATTTTATCTAAAAAATGCCGATTGGTTATGCATGAAAAATAATGAAATTCAGAATTATTAACGAAAATATTCGAATAAAATAAATAATACATAGCGTTTGTTCTTTTCTGGCTATAATTATCTATACGCAAAGATACAAAGTTGAAGTTATGCTATTGAAGCATTGAAGTTATGTTATTCAAACTTCCGTACACATTTTAAAATTTATAATATTATAAGAATAAGAATTAGGATAAATGGTTGCTTAGCGACTATTAAAAGAAATGAAGAAAACGAAATAAATACATTTGAAATAAGTAAATCTCTAAAACAAATTAGCTTATATTATTGGAACACATTTATAAAAAATGGCCAAGATTTACAGCAATAATTTAAAAAATCTGACATATGCATAGATAAAATTTCAAAACAATATGAATAATTTAAGCCCCGTACTGGCAAATTTCAGTATCCATTTATCGTTGAATTCCATTAATCAAATGAGTCATTTTCTCTCAACAAATAAAAATTTGAAAATCGTTGGATTTGCCATAGAAAAACATTATTGCGCAAAATAAAATATTCTATATTTTACGAACGAATTAATAAAATATAACAAAAAACTATACAGCTAAATCCGAGTGCCTTACCAATATACACACTTAATTTCAA
Organism: Maratus speculifer; assembly: GCA_964019185.1. NCBI lineage: Eukaryota > Metazoa > Arthropoda > Arachnida > Araneae > Salticidae > Maratus > Maratus speculifer. The sequence goes on from OZ025291.1 coordinate 448,406,098, forward strand.
GTCTTTCGGATGTTTTTTGCGGTAGTTATCGCGGAACAGACAGACTGACAAACTGACAGACAGACAGACAGACAGAAACCAAAAAATTTCGTGTCTCCACAGTAAGCCTTCACTGACGTTTCGGCAATTATTCCACATCACAGAACACTTTCTGCGTTTTTTAATGCAGTATTATCTGCATTATCTGATTTTAAAATTTAAAATGCATATTGCATTATGCCGATTTATTTACTTTGTAAGATGCACCATAGTTTGTACTATGGTTTGAATGATTTTTACTATGGCCATCGATATATAATATTTAGCAATTTCTTTGTCTAATGCTATTAAATATTACTAAATTTTATGAAGTATATTGTACCCTGTTTATTTATTCCAAATGTTATTCATGTTAAATATATTCAGGACAACCAGATTTATCAGGATGTTAAAAAATAACGATCCATTTCTATGTAAACACTAATCTATTGCTTTCTTTCACATGTGTTTTCACAGGTGATAACATGAAAAATTTAAAAAATATATCTGGAATATGCTGAAAATTTACTCCTTGAAAATTAATACAATAGAGTTACTTTTTTAAAAAGTGAGAAACGCTTTTATATTTTGGGAACTCTGAGAGCAACTGCACTGTAAAAAATTCGTTAAATTTAAGGCAAAAACTTTTGGCAACAATTTAGCCAGCAGTTTTTACCGTAAAAAAATGCAGTAGAATTAGATGTAATAATAAAATTTGCATCTAATTTTACTGCAACTTTTACGGTAAATTTAGCGGATTTTATCTACAGTGCAGTTGTTTTCAGCGTACCCACAATGTAAAAGTGGTTCTCATTTTTAAAAAAGTATCTCTACTACATTAGTTTTGTCGGAGTAAATCTTCAGCATATTCCTGATATATTTTTCAAAATTTTCATGTTTCATGTATTTATGTTAATGCGTATAGCATTTCCAGGTTCCGTTATTTACTTTTCGTGATCCTGAAAAAGAAAAATCCTAAACTTATGTAGCCAATAAAAACCCGCTTAATTGACTTGCACTTAGATCCTCTTTTAAATGTGCATTAAAATCTTAAATGTAAATATCCCACTGTACAACTGAAAGTGTTTTTTTTTTTTTTTTTTTTGTAAGTAAAATGTTATTCAAAACAAAATTAACGTCACTGGAATATTCCCATGTTGCTTACACAACATAAGAATTGGAAACAAAATCACTTAAGAATACTATATGTCTACTATTTTTATATCCAAATCAGGTATTGATTGAGCAATATGGAATTTTATTATACCGGGCATTTTCAACATAGTGTCAAGTCCGTTACCAAATGTCAAGCCTGTCACCGCGCGGTTTTTTAATGATTATCATTTTTCCTCCTTCTACTTTTATTTTTTTTTATTCAACTAAGAAACAAATATGCAATTTCCTTAAAATTTAGTAGTTTACGTGATTATATATACTGTAATTATTAGAAAAAGTTCTTGTATAATTTCTATGTGATAAAAATATTTCGGCTAAAACTGTCTCTCATTTCAGTTTAATTTAATCGTTGTTGATAAATATCATGTTTCGAAATTTAGGAACACATGTCACTTCAAAGTAAGTTGATTTTAGGAAATTTAATAAATTTAAAGCTGAGTATTTTGAGTAATTTTGTATGGTAACGGACTTGACTGTTTGCTTTACAAGGCAACTTTAAATGGCATTTACATATTATACTATAGGGCAAAGTGCACAACTAATTTGTTATGTACCTTAAACATTTACTTTAACAACCGTTTCTGTTTTTGAAAGAAATTTTTAAGTTTGAAAAATAAAAATAAAATTCTAAAATTTAAGCAAACTGTGAAAATGGCCCATAGAGAATTATTTGTACTACTTAGTTTGCACTGCCAAGATTATGAACACACAAAATCCCTGTATATTTTGCATCGATCACGCTAAATATTTATCTGTGAATTGCATGATTCACCGAGAAATTGATCCATTTCTAAAGCACTTTACTTTAAAACCAAACTGTTGAAGAACACTTCATATTACATCGGTTTTCAATGCGCCTTTTAATCAACTAATATGTAACATGCATCAGTGAATTATGTATCATTGGGAGAATATATTCAGTATATTTGACGTTGTATATTGCATTTCTATTGTTGTACTTTTATGTTAAATATCATCATACATGTAATCCCAATTTTAATATATTTTTTTCTATGCACGTAGAAAACATACAACAATGAATATTGTATTTAAAGAAAGATTAAGATAATGTATTGACATTGTACATGGTTGTTTAATGACAGGTTTTTAATCAGGTTATTGACAATATAGATCATTGACATAGCATTCTTATATTTTCTTAAAATAACTTGTTTTGTTGAAAAGAAAATTATAGTTATTTTTAAATTCCAAAAATAATGATCACAAAATAAACTCAAAAATGGCGATACAGAAGCCTCACTCGTATTTGTAAGACAAATTAATAACCGTTATTATAATTTACTAATGGGGCACCTAAGTTACTTTAAATCACAAAGTATTTCACAACCTACATTTTTTTAAGTTTATTAAAAATTCTGTATTCATAGTTAAAATTTATTTTTATTACATTATACCCATATAACAATGACTTTTTGAAACGTACATCAGAATAAAAATTGTATTTATTAACTAAAGTATTGACTAAACATATGAAATATAAAATGAGTTACAGATTTTTTTAGAAATAACATTTTTAGCAAGGAGCCGATTTTAAAAATATAATTTAGATTTAGAAGTCATAAATGATTACTCCCAGGATTTTAAACTTATTTTAATAAAGTTACAAATACCTCGGTTATTTATAAAATTCGTAAAAAAATAGATAAAGAATAATTTATGTTTAAAAAGCCCTATAAAGTTATTTACAAGTGTTATACTTTTATTGTATGTGACAATGGATTTTGATTTTTTCACTTACACACACATATATATATAAAATTAGTATTGCACTTTAAACAAAATGTTTAGTTATATGATGCAAAAAAATGTTTGATATTTCAGTAGAATGTAGAAGTTTCTGAACGTATTTTCAATTAAATTTTTAATACTTTTTATCTTATAATGTTTTAATTAACCCTTTGCACGTTAGATGCGATTCTCACTGACCACTAGTGTTCCGCGTAAATGGGTGCTCCAAATGCTCTGCATACCGGTATTTTAAACTAATTTTCTCCGCCGAATAATCGGTGATAAAAAATGGCGAAATAATCTGAACGATATTAGTGGCGTCGAAAGAATTTGGTGACATGTTTTATGCGGGATACCTGATAAATTTCGTGATAAGTGAGAGCCACCTATCGAGTGCAAAAGTTGAATATTTGTATTTTGTGTGGCATTAAGAATGATTTTAAACTACTTTTCCTAATGTCTAACATATTTAAGGTACTGATGAAGTTTGTTAACAAAAATGCTAGTCTTTTCAAACATGAATCATAAACTAAAAAGTGGGATCTTGAGATAAAACTGTAAAATTTATTGTGTGTCATAGAAGGTTTTATAAAAATAAAAAATGTATTTTACAAAAATTTAGATTCACACTTTCAACAAGATATCTCTTGTATATGGTTTAAAAAACTTAGTATGTAAGTAGAATGTGATATTTATGAATTATTTTATTTAGAAATTTTTTTTTCAATTATTACATTGATTTTGAAAACGTTGACAATTATTTTAAAATGCCTTTGAATTCCAAAATCTCAAATACTCATACTATTGACATTTTAAAAAAATCGTCATTTAAATTATTAATTATAATCTAAACTGTACCATTAATTAAAGTTCATAATTCTGTTTTGCTCTTATGTTATATTTCAAAGATTTACGAGACATAAAGCGTGTCACTTAAAGTAAAAGTGAAAAGAGTTAAATAATTCCCAGACTCATCATTATGTCACTGTGGCTGTCAAGCATTTTGCCTGAAATGTCATTCCAATTAGCAGTGGAATGTTAATTTCGTATCTAATGTGCAATGAAAGTTTATGAATTGGAACAATTAATTTTGAAAATGACACAAGCAGATGATTTTTATAAATAAGTCAACTAGAAAAATTAAGCTGTCATTTCAAAGATATTACCCAGTAAAAAATGCTTTAAAATATACTTTGAAATGGATAATCTGGCAAGTTTATAAACATTTTACCTAATATAATTTTACCTAAAATAGAGTTTAGAAAAAATTAATGAAACATATTTGTTTTTTTTAATAATGTCTAAATGATGTCCTTTAAATAATGATCATTACCTTCTTAACTTTTATAAATGGCATTTCCGAAAAATATATTTATTTATTTTTAAGACACTGTCTTATATAAATGTGTACGGTTAGATAAATGTATGTATATTGTTATTATTTATTCTGATGGAGGCTAACAAAAAAAATGAAAAACGCATTAAAACTTAAATGTCTATTTAAAAAACAATAATAATGAATATATTTTTCTAGACAAATAGATTAACAAATGAAGGTCTTTTAGCAATTGTCAAAAATGTTTATTATTTAGCCTTCATTATGATGGAATTGATTTTAAACACTCTTGAAGTCTTTTATATTTTAAAAATCATAATTTTAGTCATGCAATTATACAGATAAAGAATATCAAGTTAGAAAGTTTTTAAGCAATCGTTTTTCATAGAAGCGTAGAATTGTTAAAAAGGATATCAATAAATATAAAAAATTTGTTAAATCACCATAAAAAGAAAAATTAAACAGGACGCGTTTCGAGCTGCAAAGTTACCGCTCGTCATCAGCTGATACAAACACGTGTCACAAATGCTTGAAACGATTAATAAGCGAAGAACCCATAACAAGAAAAAAGAAAAACAAGGCCAGAAATAATGGTAATAATAAATACATAAATAAAACAAAATTAAATAAATAAAAAAAAAATGATGACGAGCTGTAATTTTGCAGCTCGAAACGCGTCCTGTTTAATTTTTTTTTTATGGTGATTTAACAAAGTTTTTATATTTATTGATATATATTAATCCCAGTATTTTCGGTGTTTCTCAATATTGTTTAACTACTTTGGGTTTCTACACCGATCGTTCCTGCTTTCCACGTGTTCATGGTAAGTCCTTTTTCTTTCTTCCTGCTTCTTGTGTGTATTGTTTTTTAGTGAATTTTTTTGCCTTTTTTATTTAATTTTACTGTGTTTCTTTTTATTTATTTATTAATTTTTTATTTATTTAATTTTGCTTTATTTATTTATTTATTATTACTATTAT